>RPOG01002544.1:10888-89782 GCA_008086565.1 Thalassoma bifasciatum | reverse complement strand
AAAAAAAAAAAAAAAAAAAAAATGTTGCCAGCTTCATGTGTGATTATCAAAGAGTAATTAAAGAGAAGGAGGTGATAAAAGTGGAGGAAACAGGAGCAGGGGCGGCAAGGGAGGGGGGCGTCCAGGTGGCTCCAGGGGGGTAATGGCAGACGCACACGGCACAGTGAGGCGGTACAATAGGAGCGGCGGCGCTGCTGTCTTTACTGGTGTTACTGAACAATAAGAGGAGGAGGAGGAGGAGGTGGAGGAGGAGGTGGAGGGGGGGTCACACATTAAGATTCAGCTCGCCGTTTCGTCCTGGAGGATGTGGACCCCCCTCTGCTGCGTCACCAAAACAAACCGCGGGGCCGATTTTTTTTGTTTGCTTGATTTGTTCTGCTGTTATTTCTGTGACTCCTCCAAACAGAGAAAAGTCGTCTATTGTTCTGCCGCAGCGTCGACACAAAGCAAAAATCATTTCAGTGTTTCCATCCAGTGCACGTCCAATAAATCAAGTCATGTTCGGCTCAACAACTTAATTTTTCTATTTCTTATTTTCTCATCTTTAACTCTGTGGTGCATAGTGGTCACTACAGTGGACACCTATTTAAAAGTTATTTACTCCTAAATTCAATGGTTCATGTGGTGGAAATTCTTATTAGCCTGTGTCAGGATATTTTTATTCTTCTTAGGGCCTGAAAAATGTTTTCAAGTATATCTATATATATATATATATATATATATATATATATTAAAAAAGTCATGAACAAACATTTGAGGGTAAAACAGCGTAATAACTATAAACTATTCAGTGTGAAAATGGATGAAAGTAAGGCTGGGCAGTATGACCCAAAATTCATATCACAGTATAAATATTGTGGTGCAAAATTTATAATGGAAGTGTTTTTCAATGGGTTTTGTTGCCTCTTATCAAAGCTAAGTTGATTTAAAAGACAACAAAAAAGCAAATAAGCATATAAAGTAAGCACCATTTTTTTCTTCTGACCAGTTCCTCCTCCTCCACCGTCTCTGTGCTTGCAGCCATTTCCACACAGAGGCAAATACGATGACGTCACGACATCGCAATCTTTTCTCAGATCATCAATTTGATCCGACGAGGGTTGAGACAAAAAACTTTCTAAATCGAATGAGGCCATTTTTGATTTTTTCCTTTATGTATTTCTTTTTCAGTGTTACTCGGCAGAGAAATTTCACGCAATCGAAATAAAAATTAAATACGATGCAACAGCTTACCTCTCTGTAACGAATAATTTAGCTCTGAGGATCTTTTAACGAGTATTTCTATCCCGGACGAGCCCCCATTTATGTTACGACCTGGCTCTGAGAGTAAAGGGACGTAACATAACAGTCCCGTTTGCGTTGGAAAACTAAATTATTTATTGCAAGACAAAATTAGGTGTTGCAAAATTTTACAGAAACTGGAGCAATAATCTAACAATGACAATGTTTGGATCATAACCCAAACCTAGGGAAATTAAAGAATGATCTCTAATACAACAAGCTCTGTATCAAACGAACTCAAGCACCAAGGTTCCTTCTTACTGAATAAGTATGAAACAAGTTTTACAAAGAGAGCACACGGTGCCTCGCGCACAAAACCACAGCCTGACAAAGATTCTAAGGGAAGTGTCTGCCCCCGATCGCCGTCCGCAGCCTCCTTTTGTAGCTGCCTCTCCTGATTGGTCCAGGGGTTCCAGCCCAAGCAAGGTACCTAGAGGCGGGGACTAACACACACACCGATGCTCCCATCCACCCGTCACTCCCATTCACTCCCACTCTCATAAGACTTCCAAATATTGTTATCGTACCCCTGCAGGGAGGAGCACGGCGGCGGCTGTAACAGTCACGTTACCCCCGACGTCGAGACGTCACGGTATGACGGTAGAGAACAAATCTCTACTGTGGGCCAAATTTATAACGTTTCTACCGTCATATCGTGTATACGGCAGCCCTAGATGAAAGAGAGTTAAAATGTTTCGCAAAGCATATTTATTATTAATAAAAGATTATTCATGATATTACCAAAAGTTCACACTGTTTTAAGTTGAATGCTTAGTTACAAATATTTGAAAAAAAATGGATAACTTTTTTTCATGCTTTAAGACAAATAAAAACACTCAAGGGAAAAATCCTGACACTGACTTTCATAATTCATGCATCAGAGATTTAAAGGAAATATTCAAACTCTGGAAACTCCATGACCACACTTAGCCATGTACAGTTTACACCCCCCCCACCCCCCAGCAGAATTTCTGATTTTTTTTTGGCCTTTTCTCAATACAGTAAAGTCTCGCCCAATTTTGTTAACGCTTTGGTTAAATTTTATTCAAAGAGCAGCTCAAAATTTCTTCAAAAACTCCTGATCATCCAGAATCAGGCAGATTCAGCGGAGATTAACCGTGATCCCAGCTGCTGCTCTGGACGCTGGGAGCTCCACATCTGTCTGCGCGGCTGTAAAAAAAAAAAAAAGAAAAAAGAAAAACACATTTATTCGGTGCTTAGCGGAGAACCTCGAACCTCGCCTCCGGCTTTAATCACTAGCATTAAAAGCTTAAAAAAAAAACAAAAAGGAGCCCACCCCCCTCTGCTGCTGCTGCTGCTGCTGGAGCAGTGGCTGCGTTTGGATGGATGCAGGGGTGGGGGTGGGGGTGGGGGAGGTGGGGGCCGCAGTGTGGAGGTGGTCGCCCCCGCCGTGCGTTAGGTGGCCACGGTCCTGCCTGCACAAATTGGATTTTCTGCTCTCCAGTAGCTCAGCTGTTCACTAAGCATGATGTCACTCCAAATCTGTCTCTCTCTATCTGCCTCACCCTCCTCCTCCTCCTCTTCCTCACCTCTCTCTCTCTCTCTCTGAGTTTTAATTCAGAGAAAACTGGGTCAAGTGGGGAACAGATGAGATGGTTCAACACGGTGTCTCCGCCTCATGAGCCAAAACAAACCAAGAAAAGTGTGTGTTTTTCTTGACGTGTGTTTTAATGTGTTTGGTTGCGTGTGTTGGTACAGTAAGTCACTGAATCTCATTAGTGTGTGTGTGTGTGTGCGTGTTGTAGTTACAGCTCAGTGTTTTTTACAGTATCCGTCCCAGCTCTGAAACCTCCAAATGACTCTTAAAATGTAAAACCTCAAATGTAATTGGATTTTTTTTTTTTTTTTTTTTTTTCACCCACCCACTTTTGAATCCAGAACAGGGTCAGAAGTTTAATCTGCTCTTGGGCAACAGCTGTCGGGGGATAGTTTGAAACCCGACCACTTTTAAGCTCCAAATAATTTACTCAAGTCCAGAAAAAAGTCACACTCAGATTAAACCGAGGAAAGAAAACCCAATCCGGCTATGTACACTCACAGATTTGAAAATCTCTCAGTAGTTTCTGCAGTAAAGGATCATTCCAACAATTTTATTGGGGACCTGGACTTGCCTTTAGCTTTGATTACAGCCATATTCCCTGTGGCATTGTTTCCATAAGCTTCTGCAGTGTCACAGATTTATTTCCATCCAGTGTGTCATTAATTTTTCACCAAGATCTTGCATTGATGATGGTAGAGTCTGACCACTGCACAAAGTCTTCTCCAGCACATCCCAAAGATTCTCAGTGGGGTTAAGGTCTGGACTCTGAAAAAGATGTCTCATGCTCCCTGTACCACTCGTTCACAGTTTGAGCCCGATGAATCCTGGCATTGTCATCTTGGAATATGCCTGTGCCATCAGGGAAGAAAAGATCCATTGATGGAATAACCTGGTCATTCAGTATATTCAGGTAGTCAGCTGACCTCATTCTTTGAGCACATACTGTTGCTGAACCTGAGCAACTGCCGCAACCCCAGATCATAACACTGCCCCCACAGGCTCGTACAGTAGGCACAAAGCATGATGGGTGCATCACTTCACCTGCCTTTCTTCTTACCCTGATGCACCCATCACTCTGGAACAGGGTAAATCTGGACTCATCAGACCACATGACCTTCTTCCATTGCTCCAGAGTCTAATCTTAATGCTCACTAACAAACGGAAGACTTTTTTCCCAGTTATCCTCACTGATTAGTGGTTTTCTTAAAGCTACACAGCTGTTCAGTCCCAATCCCTTGAGTTCACTTTGCATTGTGAGTGTGGAAATGCTCTTACTTTCACTATTAAACATACTCCTGAGTTCTACTGTTGTTTTTCTTCTATTTGATTTGGCCAAACTTATATGTGATGACATTTTTTTCTTGGAAAACAATGGTTCCCCACCATCCTTCCAGTTTTTTAATAATAGGTTGGACCAGTAGTTTCTGCATCAATCTCCTTAGACGTTTTCTCTGCTCGATGCCAACGATTTGACTCTTCTTATACAGACAAACATCTTTTCCACAACCACGGGATGCGTTTTTCTCCATGGTTCTTAAAGAAATGAGAAGTTACTCATGGCATCATAACTTGAATAACATGTTTCCACCTGAAAGATAATCAACTATGCAGGAATTATCCAATAGGAGGCTTGTATCTACCTGTGTGCTTAGTTATGTTGTTCCCAAATGCTAATGGATGCTCATCTTGAATGTCCTTTACACCTGTTCCCATTCTGATTTAAGAGACAACCTCAAGTTGCTTTACATTATAAATATGGGATTTGTAGGGTTAGAAAGTAGCATTAATTTATGGTTGAGAAAATGCTGAAAGGCTCTGCATAGTTACTGCATAGTGTTTCTTCTTTCTGTAAAAACATCTCTCTGAAGCTTATTAAGACAAAAGTGTGAAATTAGTCTGAACTGATCAACAACGTTTATTTCCCATAAACCACTTTCTTTTTATTAGGCAGTGGAAATTAATTTCCTCCTTTTAGTTCTGGATCAGAGATTAAATTTGGGCTCTTATTCCAGTGATTTGACTCTGGGGGAACATGAGGAGACATTTCAATCAGACTTTTCTTTTTTTTAAACTTTGGTTGTTGTTTGTCACCGTCCAGCTCTTCCCGCCCATGTGAAAGACACCGAATCGCCAAATGACGATTTCAAGCTTCATATTTTTGGTGAGACAGACTTGTGACCAGAACATTGCTGATTCTTAATCTGTGGGAAAAATCAAAGCGTGGAGAGACGAAAGTTCAAATCCCTCCTCCTCCTCCTCCTCCTCTGTCAGAAACTGATTGAACTTTATGATGCTGAGGAAATTGTTTTTCTACGTCTGAATAATCAGGAAAGTAAATCTTGAGGATCAGAGGAGCTGCCTGTAAAAATGAAATAACTCAACATTTATGGCTTTAAAGTGGGGAATGTCATGCATAACTAACGAGAAATTTACATGAGGACAACCACACTTTAAAGTTTTATACATTTTGTATGCAAGCGGAAATTTTGGTATCAATGTCGCTCTGAAGGACAGGGACTAGCATTGATCATCCTCTGGGGAACGTGAACAATAAAATCTGATTGATTATCGTCGAGTGACTTGAGCAGGTTTGGTGCTTGACATGTGAAATGGACAGTTTAAGAGACAAAATCATCAAAACTGCGGAATTCCTCAAGCCTTTTCACAATAAAAGCCCCTGAAGATGTGCAAGGACATACTGAAACCTACTTTTACACAAATAACAGGACAAGAAATTGGACAATTGTTCAACTTTATCTGATACTTTATAGCCAGAGTGTCCTGGTTTTAAAGGCTATGGGCCTTGGTGTTTGAGGCCCACAGAGATCCAGATACATTCAGGAATTTTTGCAATCTATGAATAAGTACAGGTTTGAAAATCTGCACAGGTTTACTGTAAACATCCAGCATTGGTGATTTATATCTATTCTTATAAAATAGGGTAGCGGAATACCCCCTCTTTAAAGCAGAATACCCCCTCTTTAAACCTTTTTTTCGAGTTACACTGCAAAAACAGAAATCCAAGCAAGTCATTATGTCTTATTTGTAGTAAAAATTGTCTTATTCTTAATTTGAGCCACATTCACCAGACCAGGTCATAAAAATGTCTTATTTCAAGTTTTTTAAGACAAAAATTAGGTATAAATTGCTTGTAACAAGTCAAAAAATCTGCCAATGGGATAAGACGAATTCGCCTGGGAAGTTTCTTGAAATTAGAAAGATGTCTTAAAACAAGAATCTTTTANCCCACAGAGATCCAGATACATTCAGGAATTTTTGCAATCTATGAATAAGTACAGGTTTGAAAATCTGCACAGGTTTACTGTAAACATCCAGCATTGGTGATTTATATCTATTCTTATAAAATAGGGTAGCGGAATACCCCCTCTTTAAAGCAGAATACCCCCTCTTTAAACCTTTTTTTCGAGTTACACTGCAAAAACAGAAATCCAAGCAAGTCATTATGTCTTATTTGTAGTAAAAATTGTCTTATTCTTAATTTGAGCCACATTCACCAGACCAGGTCATAAAAATGTCTTATTTCAAGTTTTTTTCAGACAAAAATGAGGTGTAAATTGCTTGTAACAAGTCAAAAAAATCTGCCAATGGGATAAGACGAATTTGCCCGGGAAGTTTCTTGAAATCAGAAAGATGTCTTAAAATAAGAATCTTTTATCTTATCCCATTAGCAGATTTTTTTTGACTTGTTACAAGCAATTCACACCTCATTTTTGTCTTTAAAAAACTTGAAACAAGACATTTTATGACCTAGTCTAGTGAATGTGGCTTAAATCAAGAATAATAAGAAAAAATTTACTAAAAATAAGGCATAATGACTTGCTTAGATTTCCGTTTTTGCAGTGTAGCTCGAAAAAAAGGTTTAAAGAGGGGGTATGCTGCTTTAAAGAGGGGGTATTCTGCTTTAAAGAGGGGGTATTCTACTATCCTATGTTATAAGAATGGATATACATTACCAATGCTGGATAGTAGATATTATATATCAGTTTTTGCAGTGTACTTCCTGCAGTTTATCCATGTTAAACAAAAGTCAAGGCACAGCACTTGAAAGAACAACTCCGACTAAATCTAAACCGTCTGTTGTTCTGCTACTTATTTTATGTTCCCAGCTCCCTCGAGGTTATTAAATCTTGCAGTCTTTTAAGAAACATGCTGCTAAATGTCTGCGTAATAACTTTAAAGTTGTGACTACTGGTTGAAACAGAGACACGCGCTTTGACTTCAGCTCCGCTAACGAGATCAGACGTCAGCCTCGTTTGCTTCCCGTCCGTGTTTCTCATTTGATAGTCCAACGCCTCATTTGTGCCGCCGATGTTTTCTCTTTTTTTTTTTTTTACGCAGTGGAGCCATTATGCTTGTCTTTCTTGAAAAATAAATAAAAAAGGTAATTTAGATGGTAAAATCCCCCACCTCCCTCTGCAGAGGACTTGATAGTAATTACCAGAGGAGGATTGGGCTCAGAGGCTCCGTGTTAGCGGATAATGAAGCGGACACGGGCTTCGCTTTCACAGCTCTTTGATGCTAACGAGGAGATCCAGCGTGTGATTGTTGACTCGTGCGCCGCTGCCACAGAACTTTCCCACAGTGCTGCGTTCAGTGTTCAAACTTTGCCACGCGTCAGAACACGGGGGGGTTCACTCAAAGCTTCCAGTGACGACTGAATTCAACCGGACTGAGCTGTTATTTCATCTGCTCCGTCTGCTCCGACTCAAAGCTTCTGCAGCAGGAATCAGACGCTTTCTTCTGATATTTTTTTAGTTTAATTATTCCACATGTGTCTGAAATATCTGCTCCACTACAAACAGTACATGGCATTCGATTTTACAAGGAACAGGCGGGAAAAAATTTGCTGTACAGGTCTGCAAAATTCACCCAAATTAGGCGACAATTCAATAAACTTTCTTTTTTACTTTGAGTTCTTCCCCCCAATGTTTGGTGACAGTGGGTATATATATATAATCTTTTCTTATTTAATTTTAAGGACATTACAAATGATAAGTCACTGTTTTGTTGAAATTTAAAGAAAGTAGGGGACAATTAGTTTTCACTTTAATTAAAATCAAATCATAATAGAATAGAATAGATTACAGGAATAGAAGAATTTTATTGTCTGACACAAAAAAATGACAGATCTAAGCAAGTCATTATGTCTTATTTTTAGAAAAATTTGTCTTGCTATTCTTGATTTGAGCCACATTAACTAGACAAGGTCATAAAAATGTCTCATTTCAAGTTTTTAAAGACAAAAATGAGGCATCAATTGCTTGTAACAAGTAAAAAAAAAATCTGCCAATGAGATAAGATAAAAGATTCTTGTTTTAAGACATCTTTCTAATTTCAAGAAACTTCCGGGGGGAATTCGTCTTATCCCATTGGCAGATTTCTTTGACGTGTTACAAGCAATTTACACCTCATTTTGTCTTAAAAAAATTGATATAAGACATTTTTATGACCTGGTCTGGTAAATGTGGCTCAAATTAAGAACAATAAGACAATTTTTACTACAAATAAGACATGATGACTTGCTTAGATTTCAGTTTTTGCAGTGTAGTTGCATCAAAAGACACACATTCACCATCACACTTGTACATACATACAGAACAAGAACTTTAAACTTAAACACAAAATGTACAGTGAACTATCACAACATCTCCGTGTAATTAATTTCTGATATTTCCACAAAAAGGTGATAAATAGTGGCTAATTTTAATTCAAAAATTGAGAACTATTAGTTTGGCCTACAAGTAGCTTTACATTATTCACTAATTTTCACCAACTGATGTTGAAATTTAAATAAAAAATGAAAAAAAGTTGTAAAACTTTCAGATTGTGATTTGCTTACAGTTAAAATTGGGTTTTATTTTAAAAAAAACAGTTATGTTCCAAATCTCACCAAATTGTCATGAAACTTCAGGATAATTTCAAATAAACAACTCTTGTACAAATTTGACGAACTATTATCTAATCTAAATTAAATCTGTGGACTTGTGGAGTAAAGTGTTACTTTAAGCGTTATCTCAGTGTCTGTGATATTATGCTTTTATTTCCCCTCTTCCCCCCTCGTGTACTCTTTTTCCTTATTTGATGAAACAAGACGCTGCACACGATGGCTGTGCCACAGATTCCCCGCTCCTTTCCTTCCCTTGTTATACGTCACTGTTTTTTTTTATTATGTTTCTTTGACAGGATGAAACTGAAATATAATTCCATTGCTCTGAAATGTGCAATGGCGAATAAAATATCTTGAATTTTTAATCTTGTAACTGGCTCCGTGATGTGGCCTGAACCATTGTAGGCGGTTCAGATAACCACAAACTGCTGCAAAGAAGTGGGAAATGAGCTGTTTTTGGTTGTACTGGTCCTTTAATTAAGACAACAGGAACTGCGAGAGAGAGAAACACATGTTCTGCTTTTTATGTTTCAAAAAAAGATAAAATTTTCCTCTTGATTTAAAAATTCACTGACACAAGATTTGCTCAATTTGTAACATCACAAATTGGTAAACTGACTTACAGCTAAATAAAGAAACATTTAAATGATCTTTGGGACAATAAGTCTTCTTTTCTGGCCAGATTTAAAAACATCTGCTTGTCTTGACTCTATCAAAGTTAGTTCTGTAAATAAATCAAGCTGCAAAAGTTTGGAAAACACTTCTTTTGTCGCTAACATCCGACAACAATCACTCAGAGTTAATCCTTTGAAAAGCTCTTCTTTCTGTTTCCACCAGAGTTTGATCATTGTTTTGAGGTAAAATGAGAAAGCATCCTCTTAGAATCTGTTTTAATGAACTTTTAATGATGTTAAATCTTTTTCAAAGCCACCAGACTGCGGCTCCGAAGAACGGTAGTTTCACCTTGCAGAGTTTGTTTCGCTCCTGCGTGAATGGTTTTCTGTTTTACTGTTGATACTGTTGTTGCAATTACCCGACAGAGTCTTCTATAGAGTGGAACTTTTTGTTGAAGTTACATCAAGGTTTACAGCAAAACACCTTTAAAGTGATGATCTGAGTCTGCTGGTGGTGAAAACAACGCTTTTGTTTCCTCATAAGGGAAACTTTGTTCAATTACCTTTAGCACGGGATCCCACAAGATAGTAAAGAAATAAGTAAAATAACAGTATTACTTTCCATATTACTCCTTTCCAACAGCAACAGATTACAAACCTGACAATATTACTTTTCTTTACTCCCCACAAAGTTGGTAATTGTGTCTTTTCTCCCAGTGACTCTGAGTTTTCATGTGGCCTCTGTGCGAATATCACAAGTTAAATTGGTGCATGTGCGTTCTTTTTCTGTAGTCTATGAATCCATTTAAGTTACACGCCATAAGAAATACACTTCTGGTTCAACTGAGGAAGAGATGTAAGTTGAAAAAGATCTAACACCAGGACAGCCTCCAGTTCCTGTAAATTCTTGCTCTGTCTTGCATGAACTGCAGGTTTGAGATCTCCCCAGAGTGGCTCAATGATATTGAGGTCAGGAGACTGAGATGGCCACTTAAGAACCTTCACTTTATTCTGCTGTAGTCAATGGCAGGTCCACTTGTCCTTGTGTTTTGGATCATTGTCATGTGTGAACGTCCAAGTACGTCTCATGTGCAGCTTCTGGGCTGATGAGTGTAAATTTTCCTCCAGTATTTTCTGATAACATGCTGCATTCATCCTTCATTCATCAGTTTGGACCAAGTTTCCTGAGCCTTTGTAGCTCACACATCCCCAAAACATCAGTGATCCACCTCCGTGTTTCACAGTAGGAATGGTGGACCTTTCATCATAGGCCTTGTTGACTCTTCTCCAAATGGAACAATGTTTATGGTTGTGGACAAAAAGTTCACTTTTGCTCTCATCACTCCTAATGACTTTGTTCCAGAAGTTTTGAGGCTTGTCTCTGTGCTGTTTGGCGTATTGTAAGCAGAAAACTTTGAGGCATTTGTGTAGAAATGTCTTTCTTCAGCCCATTTTTCTCAAGTGCCTCCTTATTGTGCATCTTGAAACATCCACACCACATGTTTCAGAGAGTCCTGTATTTCAGATTAAGTTGTTTTGAGGTTTCACTTTGCATCCAGAACAATTTTCCTGTCAGTTGTAGCTGAAATGTTTGTTGGTTTGTTGGTTTCAACAGAATCCCTCATTTTCCACTTCTTCATTAGAGTTTGAACTCTGCTTATTGGCATCCTCAGTTCCTTGGATATGTGTTTATATCCCTTTCCTGTTTTATACAGTTGGATTCACTTTTTCCTGTAGAAACTTCGGGTGCAGCTATTGTTTTACTGCCGCAATGCATTCTGGGTTGATGGCGTAGATTGGTTGCTTGGTGCCGAGCATCTGGATTTGGCCGTTTACTCACTACTAGTCGCCGTAAGTCACTAGGTTTGAGGAGGGAAAAAAACATAATAATGCCACATGTGGCTGCTTTTGGGTGAACTTTTCAGTCCAAAGGAAACAAGGAGACTGATGTTAGTCTGCACAGCTTCCCAAAAGACAAGGAAAGAAGGAAGTTGTGGGAAATCGCTTGTGGGCGTAAACAACTTCCCATGGACCTGCGGCTATGTTCTGGCCACTTCTCCCCAGAAGCATTTGCTGCATTTAGCCGGCCCATGCTGATGAAAGAGCTGACAGGTGTGGGTCATTATAAACGGAGACTAAAGCCAAATGCTGTACCGACTATTTTCCAACACAAACCCACAAAACTTCCTCGGGAAACCACTGAAGTCCGCTCCAGGACTTATATGATCCTGTATGAGATCCAGCCCGGTGCAACCATATGACATCACTACCCAGATGTTATAAAAAAAAAAAAACAATGGCGGCCTACAGGTGAAAATATTTGTTCAAATTTTATGCAAACTAAGATATTTTGAGAGATTTTATTATTGCCCTTATGTAGCTGGTAGCCAAGGTTCCTTTTTAGATGGAGGCTTTAAATAAACTATTTGGGCTTTTGCCTCTCCCTGCACTGTATATTGCTTGTGTTCCTTTTCTTTTCTGTGGATTTTTTGTTACTGTTCATATTTTCTGAGATCCTCCAGCATTTCACTGCTTGTTTCTCTCTTAGCACAGGAGCTACTGAAGGATGTTTTCTCCTCTTCATGACATAAAAACTGAATCTGGAAGTAAAGGAGAAAGACATTCAGGTACTTCCACATATTGTACAGTGCAAACAAGGCATGGTTCAGTATCTATAAAGTTTAGGAACAATACAAACCTCAAATCAGGCTCAAACAGCACAAAGAAGACTGGAAACGCATTTCTGAGACTTCATGCACATAAAACACACATTTTCGTTTACAGCACAAACACAGGACGTTACTCTGTTCTAAAAAAGACACTGAAATACGTTCATAATGTACAAAGAAGACTTGGTACATCCTTTGAAAAGAGCCACTCAAAAATCAGAAATTCTGCTGGAACTTTTTGGCACAACTGTATCTATTCCAGTCTCACTGTGATAAAACTGTCAATTAAACTATGACTGAACTCTTGGTTTGATGGATAAATTTGTGTAATCTCATCTGGGGCTGGGAGTAGGTGTTTGAAGTCGATCAGAGTTTTATTGGTGTCCATTAGCGGAGGGGAAAATGTCAGTCAAAAACACCAGGGGGGGGTAAACTCAAAGACGGAGGGAGCGCCGTGTTGCCCTCATATCTGGAAGGTTTCTGTTTCCAGTGAATCACAAATAGCTGCCCTTTTTCGAAATGATAAAAATCTTGAGTGCTTGTTGGATGGCCTCAGCGCAGAGAAGCGAGATTGTCTTTAAAAGCTCTCCGTCTCCGTAATAGTTGAACTCTTTCTTTGAAATTCTTTTTCTCTCAGAGAGAGAGCTGCGAGGCAACATTTTCAACTCCTTTCAACGCCGGCGGTGAATAACTCGCTCATCTTGCTTCGGAAGAATTTAAAAAGAGATGTTGATTAGCGGGGAAAAAAATGTTAACAGCATTGAAAAGTGAAACTCATTTCATTCCTTGTTTCATTCTCGACTCTACGGCCTCCGTTTTTGACAAGATTTTTCTCTCCTTCTTTAACTCGACCTTGAGAGGTAATGAAAGTCTGATACATTCATGTGAAAAGGAACATGTGCGGGCCATAGAGCGGGGAACATCTCGTCCTTTTTTTTTTCTTTTTTTTTTTCTGGAAAAGGAAAGTTGGATAGTTATTCAAAGTGTTGGGATCAAAAGGTCAGAGACGTACTTCAAAAATGAATAAAAATCAAATTATTTCCTTTAGATGTGGCAGAAAGAAAGCTCTGAATTCCCTCATTATTTAAGCTTTTGGCAGCAAGTTCATGTGTAAGTAGCTGGAGTCCAACCAGAGGCCACTGCCAACAAAACGCAGACATTGACCTATTTCACACCCTCTGTCTCGCCGAGTCAGTCAAATTTCGTTATTTACCGCTTTGATGAGAGTAAGTGTTTAACAGCGAGGATAGGAAAGCACTCTTTCACCACAGACGCAGTGACGGCTCCAGGCTTGGACCTCGTCTGCGTGTGTGAAGGAGAACAGGTCAATCTAAAGCAGATGAACCTCAGTCTCAGGCTGTGCTTGTTTGTTAAAGGGAAGAGGGTTATTCCTGCAGTGGTTTCATACAAAGACAGGCTGTCGAGCAAGTCATGCAAATGCATTTAATTAGAAGTTGAACAAGTTAAACTCAGCTCAAAGTAGAAGTTTCCAATCAGAAACAATCTCTTCAAAAGAGGGAATCACGATGAAGGGATTGCGGTACTAAGAATTGTGCCTCATTAGCTGTGTTGTCGGAGGGAAAGGTAGATCTTGCTACATCGTATGTAATTAGAGAGTAACGGCTAAAATACACCGCATCCGTCTGCGTCACAGCAAAAAATCAATCAGGATTCATTCTAGGCCTCATCCACACGGAGTCAAAACGCTTCACAGTTTCCAAAACGATCGTCATAAAGATGAAGGCGTCTCAGAAAATGTGTGCGTCTATATGAATGCACTCGATACGCATGAAGACGCTGTAAAACACCTGCCAGACCTCTAGGGGCGCTGTAACGATATGAGGGAAACAAGCAGCCTCGTCGTCCTGCAAGTCTTTTTTCGGGGTGTATCAATAAAGTGCCGTACTGTGTCCTCTATGATTGTTTGTTCAACTCTGTGGTGGTTGAGAAGAAGGAGATTTTGCTGCTAAAGGGAGAGCAGGGTCACCAGCTTCATCAACACATACGCTACAGAGTACGCCGCCGTTGTTGTTGTTGTTGTTGCCATAGTGACGCTTGTGGCGCATGCGTTTAAATGACGATGTGAAAATATGACGTCAGTGTATCTGAAAAGTTGCGGAGAGCCAGTTCACACTGAGCCACGTATACGGCGTTTCTAAATCTTCCCACTTTGGAACCTGGTTTCAGAAATGATCGTTTACAAACCCACAAAACGTCAGCTTCGTATGGATGATACGCAGATTCGGCAAAAATCTTATGTGTTTTGACCTCGTTTTGTCTTCGTGTGGATGGGGCCATAGTCAGTGTGTCAACTCACACTGCATCCATTTAGTTGCAGAAAAGCTGCGTTGCAAGACGTCAAGTTGTGCCTAAAAGTTTACACCCTCCAGCAAAATTTCCTGATTTTTTTTTTTGGCCTTTTCTCAGAAAATATGAATGAAAACACAAAAACCTTTCTGTCACTCATGGTTAGTGGTTGGGTGAAGACATTTATTAACAAACAACTGTGTTTACTCTTTTTAAATCATAATGACAGAAACTTCAAAAATGACCCTGTTCATTTTTTTATACACACACACTGATTACAAGCAAATAGATCACAGGTGAGGATGGTTAACTTTAGTAGACATTCAAACACGTTTGTGTTCACTTTTGTACATTTATCAGACCAAAACCACCAGAGTTGGTTAAACTTTTCAACAGGGTCATTTTGAAGTTTCTATTGTCATTATGATTTAAAAAGAGTAAACTTTTTTTTTCAATAAATGTCTTCACCCACCCACTAACTATGAGTGATAGAAAAGTTTTTGTGTTATCATTCATATTTCCTGAGAAAAGGCCAAAAAATCTTGAATTATACTTATAAAACACACTTAAAGTCTGGAAAAATGTAAACATATCGCATTAGACATCTTTTCATGCATGACTGCTTATAACAAACCAACATGTTTACGCATATGTTTATATATTATTTACATAAATATACGACTAGGTATTTGTAGTTCATATAAATTCCTGGAAGTACTCAGAAATATTCCAGTGAATTCCCAAAAAATTCCCAGCATTTTGCAAACCTCATCCCTCAAATTATCCTCCACTCAAAAACTAACTAGCTCGTAAAAAAAACGGATTAAAAGTGAAATCTAAGCAAGTCACTATGTCTTATTTGTAGTAAACCACTAACAGGATTTTGTGCTATCGTTCATATTTTCTGAGAAAAGCCCAAAAAATCAGAAATTCTGTTGGAGGGTGTAAAACTTTTGGGCACAACTGTATTTGCTCTCTCGTGAGGTTTGTAAATGACTGTGTCTTGACTTGTTCCTCCCTGAATCAGGAATTAAAGTTGTTCAAATCTGCAACATGAGGTGACCCTGTTATTGTTGGATAGTCTCCAGTAAAGTTTGGTTTATCCCATAGAAAAAAAAAACAGATTCCAGTCCATTTATAACGCATTAGCATTTGGCAAAGTTGGTAGAAATCTATGTACAAATCTCACCAACACATTGTCAGACTTGGTTAAGTTCATTTTCCACATAGAAGGTTTAAAACAGATAAGAAACTAAAGATAGATGTTTAAAAAAAGGGTGAAGATGTGCTTCTGTGAAAGGAAAAGGCGTTTTCTTTTTGAGTCAGACCCGTTCTTGGCAGTCGTCGCGTCTTGGCTGGTTGACCGTGACGTTAATTGGCTCCGGGGTTCAGAGGCAGATGGTTGAGAACCGCTGGTGCAGATGGTTCCGGAGCATCGACACTCACTCTGTTCTCTCCAGATATATCCTTCAATTTGGAAAAAGACAAACCAACACGGCCGAACTAGTCTCATCTTCCGTTTTTATCCTTTGGCGTCTGCCTCGAGGCCCGAACTGAGCGCGTGCAGGGAAATCCAGGCTCACGATCTGCCAGCAGCCGCTTTGCTCAGACAGATGTTCGGTCACCTGACATGTGGCCAACTTTAGAGATTTTGGCCGTCAGAGCCGAGCCAAAATAAATCCGATTTCCGATCCCTCTCTCTTTAAATAAGTACGATGGATTTAGTGGAGCTCCCTGCCGGCTTAGACACTTAATTAAGATTAATTTGTGCAGATTAAAGTCAGATTGGGGTTTCCCCCTGATTTTGTCATTCGCAGCAGGAAGTTGTTGGTCAGCTCCTTCCTCAATGTTTTTTGCCTCTTGTCTATGGGTCAATGACGTGACATCCCTTTTTTTGTGTCTGAGTGCAATATTTCCTTCCATCATGAATTGAGTATTTCATCACATGTATTTCTTTATTCTATGAAACCTGTGTTATTTGAACACATCTTTAAACTATTAAAATATAACATGTTTTTTTGTGTTTTGGTTCCTCAAACCCCCAAAATGTCAGGTGGTGCAACCGTCCTGACAAGTATCCACAGTAATTAAACTCTAAAAATTGTAAATGGGGCCAAAAAGCAAAAAAGCCTCATGCTCTCTCTCATGCTGACTCCTTGTGTCTCATTTTTGTGCGTCACGTTTATGTTGAAAGCCTAACCCACCTGTAGACTGTCCAGAATCAATAAATAAAAGGTAAACAGCAACAACCTTAAAGCTATTACTACCATCTTATGTTAGTGGAGTTAGACAAAAACTCCAAAACCCTCTGTATCTCTGTTTTTTATTATTTAAAACAAAACAGAAGACTTTTTTTAGGCACAGATTTTTTGATTAAAGGGAACCCCGACTGTAAGGACTAACAGTCATGAATATCCTTAAATGTTTGTCTCAAACTAGAATTTGTTGTTAAAAGACATAATGAATTGGTTTTTCTTTAAAAAAAAATACAGTTTAAAACACAGTTTCTATCCTTCGGGCGCAGCCATTGTTTTGTTGCCGCAATGCATTCTGGGTTGATGACGTAGATTGGTTGCTTGGTGCCGAGCATCTGGATTTGGCCGTTTACTCACTACTAGTCGCCGTAAGTCACGAGGTTTGAGGAGGGAAAAAAACATAATAATGCCACATGTGGCTGCTTTTGGGTGCACTTTTCAGTCCAAAGGAAACAAGGAGACTGATGTTAGTCTGCACAGCTTCCCAAAAGACAAGCAAAGAAGGAAGTTGTGGGAAATCTCTTGTGGGCGTAAACAACTTCCCATGGAGCCGCGGCTATGTTCTGGCCACTTCTCCCCAGAAGCATTTGCTGCATTTAGCCGGCCCATGCTGATGAAAGAGCTGACAGGTGTGGGTCATTATAAACGGAGACTAAAGCCAAATGCTGTGCCGACTATTTTCCAACACAAACCCACAAAACTTCCTCTGGAAACCACTGAAGTCCGCTCCAGGACTTATATGATCCTGTATGAGATTGAGCCCGGTGCAACCATATGACATCACTACCCAGACGTTATTGTGGCGTAAACAACAATGGCGGCCTACAGGTGAAAATACTTTTTCAAATTTTATACAAACTAAGATATTTTGAGAGATTTTATTATGGTTCTTATGTAGCTGGTAAAAAAACTGATCATTTAGGAAAATGACGTTCTGGAAACACCTGCAGATCTCACAGGTCTGTCACGCTGTCTCAGGTCAAAGCGGTTTAACATCCGTCCAGTGTCCTCAGACTCTCTCCTTCCTCTCCTGTTTACCACCTATGTGCACAAGTTAATTGGCAGAAAATAAAAGCAAAAACCAATTACTGCTCTCATTCTTTGATACGGCGCTAATCAGCGGCATCTCCCCGCCCTTTTCCAACACACACATCGCGCTCATCTATCCGCTCAAACACACAAACTCCCTCATCTCTCCTTTAATTGCTTTTAATTTGTTTCTCGTTAGCACCGCCGTGTGCTGCACCTCCTTCTCATTGAGGGTTTTAGTCTTCGTTAAAAATGCGCAAGAGAGGAGAAGAGAAGGACGGTGGGATATTCTGGGTTAGAGTCGAGGAAGAAGAGGAGGAAAGAGGCGGTCAGATCTGCACAGCAGGAGGCCGGTGTGGGGAGGTAATAATTCCAGGTGTCATCAGCAGGAGCACTGAGGGCAAAAGGAAACACAAAGACCATCTTCATCCTCCTTCCTGCTCTCCAGCACATAATTGAAATAATTAGATAATTAGACGAGTAATTGGACGGATTCTTCTCTCCCTTTCCTCCCGCGGTGACGTCTGTTTGGCTGCAGGGTTGAGCAAACGCAGAGAGAAAAAACGGAGATTTGGAGCAGCACCACACCAGGCCTCACCAAAGAGCATTGTGGGAAAATAAGGGAAGCTCAATGCACCTCGACAGGGCGGACCCACTGCATGTTCTGCGTATGATGTGTCATGTGCTGCTCTTTGATGTTAAGGGTTGATTCATCGACCAATCAGAGAGCTTGACCTACATTTTTCTCCTCACCCTTCTCCCAAAGCTGTGACCACGTTTAATGTTTGAAGTCACGATGGAGGAAAAACATCCAGATCAACCGCTTTACATCCAGTCACTACCAACGCCGACACCAACAATTCAAGTGCTTAAATAGTGTTTTGTTCTTCGTAAGTGTGTGTGTGTGTGTGTGTGTGTGTGTGTGTGTGTGTGTGTTAGTCACAGAAATAGCTGCCAGTGCACATCAGCCTCCTTTGAGCTCATCACCGGATACTTCAGAGAGAGAGAGATGAGATGAGATTAGGGATTTGGTTTGCCGAGAAGCCGTCAGATTGAATCGAGTCACTGCATTTAGGGGGTGTGTCTTTTTTTTTTTTTTTTTTTTTTTTTATGTGTGTGTGTGTGTGTTTGTTTGTGTGCTTCCTGCCATTTATATGAATCTGTGTTTCCTACCACGCCTTTGGCCAACTGTGTGCACATTTGTTTTATTCATGTCTCCCCTCGCAGAGTTTGCACAGCTCAGCCAGAGGTTGTTGCGACTCTTCCTAAAGATGCGTTTAACAGTCCGACGGTTTCACTGACTCAACATTTTGGCGTCAAACTCTGACAACACACATGTGGTTTGGTAGTTTGAAGGCATTGTTTGTGGAGCTGTCCAGTATGTTTGTACATCACAGTGATTCGGGATCCAAACTTGCAGTAGAAGCTGTTCGGCATTGGCAGAAAAGATTTGGCAACCCTCATACTCAACCTCCCAAAACCTTAATGTTTATATCACTTACAGGCAGAGGTCGCGTTAACCGATTGTTCTTTGTCTTTGACGGACTTTTTTTGAGCAATGACGGGAAAATCCTATTGTCGCGTATAAAAAAAATAAATATCCCGCTCCGCGCTCTTTTCAAAATTCGGTCGCTCCGCTCCTCTTAAATGCTCTGCCCGCTACCTGCATGTGCAATGTCAAAGGAATACATTGCGGAGCTTATTAAATCTCTGGAAAAGAGATTTCCCTCTGAGCATCTGGAAATTATCACGGATACTGTACTCAATTCCTCCGCTATCCTGTTGCTGACAGCTCGCTCAAGAGCTATGGACTTGATGCGTTGTGTTTCAATTTCAATTGTTAAAAAAAGCGTGTTCTACTCGCTGTAAGTGCACATTTCCTCTGCTCGCAAATCTATTGACAGCAGAGTGTTTGCTGATATTCGTCTATTATTTTCTCTTTCTGTCCAGTAAACAATAAATTGCAATAATTAATGTTACAAGTTGTGATGGGGTCCCTTTTGCGATGACATGATTAAGTATAAAATGAATAATTAATAAGTCTCATTATCGTTTTTTTTTTTTTTTTTTTTTTTTACGACTGAATCGCCCTTTGACTAATCAGGGTCAAAGGGCGAAGGATACACGACCGTGTTGTTTTTTACCGTGAAAGAAAACGCCGCTGTGGAAGTGACCGTGGAGGTCATGAAGGTCAACAAGTCCAGCAGTCTGGGTAAAAAGTTCTCAAAGCAGATCAAAAACAGGAATCTTTTGTTGTCCCTTTCAGCTGATAAAAGTCGAACAAATGCATTCGAAAAAGATTTGGATGGTTTGACGTTGTGACAGAGTCTGAGTCGAGATTTTCTGATAATTTGAAAATTTCCAGATCTTCCGTGTGGACTTAAGGACATAGAGATGCATTTAATGACCATGAAAAATCAAGAGAAAACAAATTTGTCCCGTCTATATATGTATATATATGTTTATATACAGTACAGGCCAAAAGTTTGGACACACGTTCTCTTTCAATGCGTTTTCTTTACTTTCTTTTACTTAAGTATAAAATGAATAATTAATAAGTAACATTATGTTTTTTTTTTGTTTGTTTTTTTAGCACGACTGAACTTTATTCATCATGACGGGAAATTTTACGACCCTGTCTGTCAAAATGACCGACAGGTAAAACATCTAGCGCAGTGATTCCCAACCTGTGGGTCGTGGCCCCCCTGGTGGGCCGTGAAGGTCTTCCAAGTGGGCCACCACATTATTTCCAGATTAGTGTGATTTTAGTGAAGTGTAATTATATGAAGATACAACACACAAATAAATAAATAAACAAATATACAAATACACGAAATAATGTTTTAAATGTTAAAATCACTTACAAAATTAGTTAGAAAATTAAAAATGCTCAGATATTCATATATTAGAAAACTTGCACTAAGAAGCCAGTTTAGTGGCAAATAGGTAACATGACTCAACTTCAACTTCACAATGACTCAATATGGAATAAAAAATATGTCATAACACCCAAAATGTAATAACTTGCCTAATATGTTAGGAAAGTGCCGAGCCTGAAATGCAACAAACAGAATGTATCAAAGGTCAAACTGACTCAAACTGTGACACATTGTTACATTTTGGGCAAAAAGTTATTTTGTTCTGGGTTAAGAATCTGTTACATTATTAACTAGTTATCACATCTTGGGTTGTTGTTACAAATGAGATTCTCATAAGCCATTTTATATCCTCCATACATGTGGGGTCGGAGGTGGGCCACAAACATTTTTGAGACTTTTAAGTGGGCCCTGAGTTGGAAAAGGTTGGGAACCACTGATCTAGCTCAACGTCTGCTTACAGGTCAAGAAATGGTGGAATTACCTCATAACTTTATGCCATGACTTTGATTATTTGATGCTTTATTCGCTTTACACGCAATGTCCATTGAGGCCACAAGGTCGAACTGATCTGTTTCTATTCTGCAGTGAGTCGAACATCCACTCGTCATGTCAGCGGCCTTGAGGCACCTGTGACGACCAGAAAGCAACACAAAGACAGAAAAAGGTCCTCAGAAATAGAAACTCAGCATCTATAAGGTGAAAGAGTGGGCAGAGATCTGCTGTCGTGTCATGTTTTAGAGATTTGTAACGAGTGTGCGCTAAAATAAACTCTGTAGCAACACTCTGTGCAGTCGAGTTTTAGTATGTAAGTGAGTAAAAGACTCATAAAGTTGTGTTCAAGAAAGGCTTGGTGTTAAAGTGTTTGCTTGTTCACTTATTATAGTCAAAGAAAACAAACGAAAAAATGAAAGCGGGACGTAAATATAACATTTTTGTGAATTGAAATAAAAGTAAAACAAGATTTAAAGGAACCCTGATGATTAACTTAAACTGTATCATAAGTTTGTGAAAGCAGCTTAGATTTTTAAAAACAAAATTAACTAAATTTCCAAATTTTCAAATTTGGAATCATGACCCTGAAAACTACCCCATGTTATTGAAAATGACAAAAAACAATACTGAAAGTATTTAAAACTGACTAAAGATAAGCATTTTCAAGAATATAAAACTGAACTACACTAGAAAACTGACTTAAAAGGTAGTTGAACGTTAATCAAATGAAAAACCAAAAATTCAGACAAAAAGAAAAATACAAATTTTTTGTGTTCAAGCTTTCCTTTTTTTTTTTTTAATTTGTCCCATACATGAGAGTTTACAATATTACAATATTCGATAAATTACACATATTTACACATATTTAAACATTGAAACTCTGCAAATACCTCCTTTTTTTAGTTTTGATGTTTTAATCAATCTTTCTCTCTGTTTTTATTTCTTGTTCTGACCTTTTTTGTCCTCGTGGTCTGAGTCCATGTAGTTGTGTTCTTATGTGCCTTGTTAGATTGTATTAGTTCACATTTTAATTGGTGGATTTTTAATTTTATCCATATTTTCAGCTGTTAAACGTTTTGTAAACTAATGTTTTAGAGGTGCTTAATGAATAATTTACATCATTGTTGGAAATAAACCGACTGGAATCAGCTGGATTTTCTTGTCATCCTGGATAACGTGTGTAACCAAAACACATTGTTTTTTTGTTTTTTTTAAAGCTTCAGTGAATATCTTGTCATGAAAATATGGGAAGCATTTCTCTGAGGTGCTGAATGTTTTGTGGTAGTTTTTGCAGCAACCTCTGGCTATAAGAAATGAAGTACTAAGAAGTGCAGTACCTAGTTTGTCCACTTGAGGACACCGAATTGGCTGAAAATGGGCTCCAAAGGACATTTTCAGAAATAAATGATTTAATGAGGTTAAGTGGTGAAGTTTCTGGGTTTAGTTTGGTCGTGTAAAAGAAGGAAGGAAGTTAGTGCGGCGTTGGGTCTTGCAGTAAAAATGATCACCATGGGACGGGACATACTCAGACATCAAAGAGATCATACTCCAGATTAACCGCACTTATCAATCTGCCGTCCACGTTCCTCATTAGACAAACTGTAAAGTCACTGTGAGAAGAATCCAGATCAGAGTGGATGAGGAACATGTGTGGAGAAAATGAATTAGAGCACCAGGAAATTTCTGCTCTGCTCGCTGACTCGTCATGTGATGCCCCCGTGTCCTTCCCAGTCCTGACTCCGCTCACTGGGTCTCTCGCTGTCACCAGTTAAGCCTCAGTGCTGCTTTTGTGGAGGTTGTAATCAGGGTCAAAGGGCGAAGGATACACGACCGTGTTGTTTTTACCGTGAAAGAAAACGCCGCTGTGGAAGTGACCGTGGAGGTCATGAAGGTCAACAAGTCCAGCAGTCTGGGTAAAAAGTTCTCAAAGCAGATCAAAAACAGGAATCTTTTGTTGTCCTCTTCAGCTGATAAAAGTCGAACAAATGCATTTGAAAAAGATTTGGATGATTTGACGTTGTGACAGAGTCTGAGTCGAGATTTTCTGATAATTTGAAAATTTCCAGAACTTCCGTGTAGACTTAAGGACATAGAGATGCATTTAATGACCATGAAAAATCAAGAGAAAACAACGATCCAAAGTTTGGCTTATGCAGGGAAAACAAGTTTGTCCTGTCTATATATGTATATGTATGTTTATATACAGTACAGGCCAAAAGTTTGGACACACTTTCTCTTTCAATGCGTTTTCTTTACTTTCATGACTATTTACATTGTAGATTCTCACTGAAGCATCAAAACTAGGAATGAACACGTGGAGTTATGTACTTAACAAAAAAAGGTGAAATAACTGAAAATTATACTTGTTTCTTCAAAATAACCACCCTTTACTCTGATTATTGCTTTGTTTACTTTTGGTATTCTTCAAGAGGTCGTCACCTGAAATGGTTTTCTCTTCACAGCTGTGTCTTATCAGGGTTAATTAGTGGAATTTCTGCCTTTATCAATGGGGTTGGGACCATCAGTTGTGTTGTGCAGAAGTCAGGTTAATACACAGCCGACAGCTCTATTGAGCAACTGTTAAAATTCATATTATGGCAAGAACCAATCAGGTAACTAAAGAACAACAAGGGAACATCATTACTTTAAGAAATGAAGTCAGTCAGTCCAGTAAATAGTCATAAAAATAAAGAAAATTGAATGAGAAGGTGAGTCCAAACTTTTGGTCTGTACTGTATGTATATATGTGTATATATGTATGTATGTATTCATATATATACATGGATGTGCATTTTGTCCGGCCCAATTTTTGTGTTTTGTGTAAAATTGTGTCAATTTTAGCTTTTTTCTGTCGTTTAGTGTGTTTTTACAATGTACATAAAGGAAATAAACACATCCATACGTATGGCATACGTTCATACATATGGCAAAAATAAAGTTGAAATGTCGAGAATAAAGTCAAACTCGACTTTATTCTCAACATTTCGACTTTATTCTCGACATTTCGACTTTATTCTCGACATTTCGACTTTATTCTCGACATTTCAACTTTATTCTCAACATTTCGACTTTATTCTCGACATTTCAACTTTATTCTCGACATTTCGACTTTATTCTCGACATTTCAACTTTATTCTCGACATTTCGACTTTATTCTCGATATTTCGACTTTATTCTCACCATTTAGACTTTATTCTCGACATTATGTTTCGACTTTATTCTCACCATTTAGACTTTATTCTCGACATTATGTTTCGACTTTATTCTCAACATTTCGACTTTATTTTCGACATTTGATTTCGACTTTATTCTCGACTCTATATCTCGACTTTATTCTCGACATTTCGACTTTACCAACTGGGTGAGGGAGAGGGGGAAAAAACTCCTCCCCTCATTTTCCTTTTCTCAATGTGGCCCTAATACTCCGTCGTAGTTTGCTAAGTGTAATTCTTGTACATTTTTCATTCATTCACTTATCGACCAGGTCGCTGAGGAGTTTATAGGAACAAGAATCAGACCTGGAATCAATAAAATTGAAACCAAACCCAACACTCATCAGAATCATGTTCCAGCTCTTTGTTGACATGTAACGCATCATTTTTTTCCCACCGTAACGTTGTGCAAATGTAACACACCGAAGCGTCGTTGTGAAGAGCTTAGTTATGAAGAATCTACATGAACTGTGTCAGCTCTGGGGTCTTTAGTCATCTCGTCTTGTTGATCTTTCTCTCCTCGCCCCTTCATGTTGTTTCACTTCCTCTTCCCTGAAGGCCGGACCCCTGTTCGGGTTAATTAGGTATTGATTTGATCAGGCTCAGGGAAGGGGCCCTGTTCTGTAGGTCTGGGTCATGCTAAATTATTAATGCTCATGCAGAACTAAATATAGCTCATGTCAAACGGTCACAAGAATCCAAACACGGCCTCTTCCCTTGTTTTCCCTCCTTGTTCGGGGGATTGATTGCGCTGCTTCCTTTGGTGTCGAGTTCCCTTCTCTCCTCTCTCTCTCTCTCTGGATGTTCTCCCTCCTCACGCTCCTATGTGTGTCCCCGCTTTGATTTGACAAGCGTAGCCTGAATTAATTTTTGAGTAGCTCCGAGTGTCTCCGCTCCTGTCGTGTTTGGATGCAGCTCGCGGAGGGTTTCCCCTGCTCTCGTGTCGGATTGACGCTGCATTTCCTGCTCGGTTTTGGTCTCTCATCCTAAAACTGATTCACAAAAAAAAAAACAGAAAGCAGTTTCCCAGCAGCACATTAAACAGCTCGCCCTGTTTGTTTCCAGCGTTATAGCCCCTCCCCCTCCCTCCCTCCGGCGTCTCTATCTCCACGTTTGAACCATTTTAATGACGACTTTTTACTGCTGGAGAGCGTCCATCACCGCTTCACACAACACTGGTCATTTATGTTACCTTTTGAATTAACATCATCCTGATTTTTCACGGCCGCCGTCTCATTTCCAGCGCCTGCATTGTTCTTTTTTACCACCTACTTTCCCTGCTGGGGGGGAAGGGGATGAATTATGTTGCCTGGGAATTTGGATCATTTGCAGGAACTAAATGAGATTTTCATGTTTTTTTAAGTGGGAGTCTCAAATGAAGCCTTGGTAATAAGTGGGTTATCTTAAAGACACCAGGATCAACTGATGGGGCAATTAAATGTCTGCAAAGCTAATTTAGTGAATCAAGAAATAGATTGAGAAGAAGTCTCTCACATATTTGAGTCGTTAAAGTCAGGGGGTTTTCATTCTCCTTTGTTTAAGTCAGTGATTCTGAGTGACGCACAAAGATCAGGAACTAACATTTCTCCACAGATTTCTAATTAAAAATAAAATTTGTTGTACCTTACATTCTCTACAAGTGGCTTAAACGACTTCTGTGTTACTGTCTTGGCCTGTAGATGGTGCATATTCAAAATTCTCGAGGTGTTAAGTGTCTAAGTTGCAGTGTTTTTATCTGAAACTGGGTGATATCTTGGCTTGTTTTAGGGGCTTTTACTTCACTTGAATTTTTCTGTGTATTGGTTTGACATCTTTCAGTAAACGGTTTCAAGGCCCTGTTAACAGAATAGTAGATTTTCAAAGCCCTTGGTGGATATTTTTTAGGGATGCACTAAAATGAAAAAGAAAACCAAAAATCAAATAACCAAATAAATTATTTTGCCAGTAATTAGAGGTAGTAGTAGTTGGTTTACCTGCGGGAAGTCAGGTGTACGGCTCTTGAGTTTCTCTCACACGATGCTGCGGGTGCTGGCAGGGCTGATTTTTTCCGTTTATGTTGTGTTTACGCAGCTACAACTGTTAGCCATGCTATTAGCTGCAGTCAGAGGCAGTGAGCATGTGCAGCCGCTGACTCTGAGCCACAGGGAAACAAAACCCATCAAAAAATTTTGCATATTTCACCTTTAAGTCAAATTTCTGACATAAAAAGTTCAAATTTTGAATTAAAAAGACAAAGTTGTGAGATATAAAGTCATATTTTTGCAATTAAAAAAAATCAATGTTGTGACCGTAAAGTCAAATTATGAAATAAAAAGTAAAGTATTTGAGATATCGAGTCAAAATAATGAGGAAAAAGTCAAAAATTTGAGATAAAAAGCCAATTTTGAGACAGAAAAGTCAAAATACTGAAAGAAATTTTGAGCTAAAAAGTCAAAGTTATGAGATTTTAAGTCACATTTTTGGATGTTAATCCAAAATTTTCAGTAAACAAGTCTACAGGTGTTGGCAGGGCTGTTTTTTACAGTTTATGCTGTGTTTACGCAGCTACAACTGTTAGCCATGCTATTAGCTACGATCAGAGGCAGTGAGCATGTGCAGACACTGACACTGAGCCACAGAGGAGATTAGTTTAAATGCTTTTGTGAACAGGGAAACAAAACCCATCAAAGAATTTTGCATACTTCACCTTTAAGTCAAATTTTTGACATAAAAAGTTCAAATTTTGAGCTAAAAAGACAAAGTTGTGAGATATAAAGTCATATTTTTGCAATTAAAAAAAATCAATGTTGTGACCGTAAAGTCAAATTATGAATTAAAAAGTAAAGTATTTGCCATACCAAGTCAAAATAATGAGTACAAAGTCAAAATTTAAAAGTGAAAAGTCAAAATTTTGAGAGAAAAAGCCAATTTTGAGATAGAAAAGTCTAAATTCTGAAAGAAAGTTTGAGCTAAAAAGTCAAAGTTTTGGGATGTTAAGTCACATTATTGGACGATAATCCAAGATTTTGAGTCAACAAGTCTACAGGTGTTGGCAGGGCTGTTTTTTTTTACAGTCTGTGGTGTTTACGAAGTTATGACTGTTCGCCATGCTATTGGCTGCAGTTTTGGGCAGTGAGCATGCGCAGTTGCTGACACTGAGCCACGGAGGAGGAGTTTGGATGTTGTTTGTAAACAGAGAAACAAAACCTATCGAAAATTTCTTCATACTTCACCTTTAATTCAGTTCACAACTGTATAGCAGAACTGTTCTATCTGTGATTTGAGTTTTACTGTGGAATTTTTAAGATAATGACTTAAATGGTTGTTGTCAGTTGTGTCAGTTTAAGAAAATGTATAAGACCTCAGTTCTCCGAATGTATCAAATGAGTCAATTTTATTTCTGTGATGTTTCTTTCATACATACTGTTAATTTTTGAGAACAGGGCAGATAAAATAAGAGTTCTTCTTCTTCTCCTCTCCCCTTTCTGTACACTGGATATAGAGCGAAAGTTTGTCTGTTTTCCTCGCTCTCTTGTTTAGTGTGGAACAAATTAATGAAATGACGAATTAATGTCCAATAATATATATATATTTTCAAGTCAACAGCAAAAAAACAAAGATACAGACTCAGAAAGTGAGATCAGAAATCAGAGACAAAAGACTAACCAGAGGAAATGATTTATTCTTCTTTTTCTGTTCACTTGTGCTTGAAGTGGAGGTAATTTAGGTTGTTTTTATTTTAATATGAGCAGTTTTTAATTCCTGACTTTAAACCCTGAATTTTCTGGATGTTTATTTACATAATCTACTTCTTCTCTAAAATGTAAATCACCACATTCTGCATCTTCTCAATTAACAAGGCTCAGTGTGCCGTTCCAAATCTGTTTTTTTTTTTTTTTAACTTCCTGGTGCAGTTGTGTGTGAGTTCTATGTCTTGTGATTCCCTCCATACATGTGTGTGTGTATGTGTGTGTGTGTGTGTGTGTGTGTGTGTGTGTGTGTTGCTGTGGGCTGTGCTTCCAGACCCTGAAGTGAAATGATGCGACACAGTGGAGGCTTCAGAGATTGGGGACAGCGAGAGTGTGTGTGTGTGTGTTTTTGCATAACATAGTGAGAAAATCCCAGACCCCATGATGTATGTATGTATGTGCGCATGTGTGTGTGTGTGTGTGTGTGTTCTCCCTCTCCAGTATGTCATGTGTGAATGCTTTTGGGCCCACAGTGCGTTCACTAACTGACCTACATTTCTGGAGCTTTTTGCCCGTGGCTCAGGGGACTCTGCGGCTGTTATCTCATCTAACCAATCACATCCCCTAATCTCGTTTGTCCAATAACATCCTCCATCTCATCTCTCCAATGGCAGCCTCTGCCTGGCGGGGAGGAAGTCATCATCATCCTCTTCTTCTTCATCTTCTTCTTCTTCTTCTTCTCTGCTGCTGCTGCTGGGGGGGGGGCGCATGTGACCGACTGTCACTTTAAATATGAAAACACTCAGCATCTCGTGGCCCAAACAGTGCGGGGGCCCCGTGTAACTTTGACTTTCAGGCCTGATTTCTCACGCTGCGGAGCTGCAACCCTAATTATTTCCCCTCCTGACTTGAAAGCTGAGCTGTGTTTCCGTGCGCATCGGCAGCTGCAGCCCGAAAGAAGAAAAAAAAAATTGAGGCTTTTGAAAATTCTTTGAAGCTTCCGTTTTTTTGTTATCAAAGCTGCCTTTGTAGGCCGCATGAATTTTGAATGTGCAGGTTTAAGGGAACTCTATTATGTGTGTGTGTGTGTGTGTGTGTGTGTGTGTGTGTGTGTTTCCACTGTATGCAGGACTAATTTGAGACAGCGAGGGAAGAGGAGAGAAATGGCAGGATGTTGGGGAAGAGGAGGAATAAATTTGTGACGGGTTAAATCCATTCCAGTGTGAGCTTTTTTCTCCATTTGGACCGCCAAAATAAAAGTTTAAATATCATGCAAATGCTCCTGTTTTGCCTGACTCAAAGTTTGTCAGTCAAATTGGATTTGGCTCACTTTTTCAAGACGGGTTGAGCTCCAACAGACAGATTTTGAATACTTATCACTGCTCCTTTAAAGAGGGGGTATTGTGGTATTGTTTTTGTCTTAATTCTGTCTTTACACAACTTCCAGCTTATTTAAATCTCTGTTCCTCCTCCCAGGTGTTTTTAAAAAACATTTTACTTCAGCCTCTGTCTAAAACGTTTTATATTAGCTGCTGTCTCTTTAAGGCCCCCTGTTCCATAGACCCCCTGTCCTCTGATTGGCCAGTCGAAAAAAAAAGTTATTTTTGCACAAAATCATGACTTAAAATCATGGAATTGTAGATTTTATATCTTAAACTTTGCAGCAGAAGAACTCTAGCACGTGCAACCGATAGGGCACTTTTGCATATTTTGGCTCCCAGTAGTGCACTTAAGTAGACATTTGAGAACCCCAGAGAGCCCTTAAATGGATTTTAATTACTCAAAGGACACCTTCGGCTTCTGAGAGGGCACTTTTGTATATTTTGGCTACCAAGAGAGCACTTTGGCATGTATATTGGCCCCTAAAAGGTCCCTTTTTGACTTTTGTGGCATCCGAAGGGGTGTGCTTTTGCTCCCGATATGACACAGAGAGGGCACTTCAGTGTATATTTGCTACCCAAAGAGCACCTTGGTATATGTTTTGGCATCTGATAAGGCACTTTAGTGTGTTCTTTGGCTCCCAGGAAAACAATCATTACATATTTTGGTGCCCAAGAGGTCACTTTTCTTCCATTTTTGCTTCTGAAAGGGCACTTTAGCCTTTTTTTGCTCCTGAGATGACACCTACATAGTTGTCCCCCATTAAAGCACCTTGGCACATGGTTTGGTCCCCAGAGAGAGGGGAACCCAGAGGGAAGTTAATCCTTTTCTAACCAGCCAAAGTGGTGGATTAGTGAGCTTCACCAACCAGGAGGGCACTTTAACAAGTGTTTTGGCTCCCAAGAAGGTACTTTAATGCAAGTTTGTCACCAAGTAGGGCTTTTAGCAAGTGTTTGGCTCCAGAGAGGGCACTTCAGTGTTCTTTGGCTCTAAAGAAAACAATCATTATGCATTTTGGCGCCCAAGGGGGGGCACTTTTGGACATGTTTTGGCTCCCGAGAGGTTACTTTTTTTACATTTTGGCGCCTGAAAGGGCACTTTCAGTGTATATTTGCTACCCAAAGAGCACCTTGGTATATGTTTTGGCATCTGATAAGGCACTTTAGTGTGTTCTTTGGCTCCCAGGAAAACAATAATTACGTATTTTGGTGCCCAAGAGGTCACTTTTCTTCCATTTTTGCTTCTGAAAGAGCACTTTAGCCTGTGTTTTTGCTCTCAAGATGACACCTGTGTGTTTTGGCTACCATTAAGGAACTTGAGCACATGGTTTGACCCCAAAGGTTTGACCCCAGTTGATCCCCAAGAGGTGGGCACTTCCGTGTGTTTTGGCTCCCATTAAAGCAGTTTATCATTTTCCAACCAGCCAAAGTGGAAGATTTGTGTGGTTCACCAACCAGGAGGTCACTTTAACAGGTTTTGTGGCTCCCAAGAAGGTACTCAAGTGCAAGTTTGGCTCCAGAATGGGCACTTAATTGTATTTTTTCTACTCAAAGGGCACCTTGGCATATGTTTTGGCTTCTGAGAGAGCACTTTTGAGTATTTTGGCTCCCAAGAGGTTATAGTTGTGCCTAAAAGTTTACACCCTCGTCTGCAGAATTTTCTGATTTTTGGGCCTCCACTCAGAAAATATGAATGAAAACACAAAAACCTTTTTGTCATTCATGGTTAGGGGTTGGGTGAAGACATTTATTAACAAACAACTGTGTTTACTCTTTTTCAATCATAATGACAACAGAAACTTCGTAAACCTCTTAACAGGGTCATTTTTGAAGTTTCTGTTGTCATTATGATTTAAGAGAGTAAACTATTTTTTTTCAGTAAATTTCTTCACCCAACCTCTAACCACGAGTGATAGAAAAGATTTTGTGTTTTTCATATTTTCTGAGAAAAGGTCAAGCACAGTTGTATGTTTTGGCTCCTGAGAGAGCATTTTAGCCTGTGCTTTTGTATATTTTGGTTCCCATTAGGACATTTTTGCACATGGTTTGGTCCCTATGTGGAGAGCACTTTGGCGTGTTTTGACTCTCAGGAGGTCAGTTTATTATTTTCTCACCAGCCAAAGCGGCAGAGTAGTGTGGTTCACCAACTTTGAGGGAGCCTTACCAAGTGTTTTGGCTCCCAAAAAGCCACCTCAGTGTATTTTGGTGTAAGTCAAAGGAATGGATTTGGTAATGATGGGGTTTGGTTCCACAAGCTTCCTCTACCCTTCTTTTCATATCAGTTATGTAAGACTTCTGTGTTTGTTTGACTCAGCATTCCACCTTTTCAAAGGTACTGCGCTGTTTTCATGACTCAAACTGAGCTTAGTTTTAAAATACTCCTATTGTGCAAAATAAAATTCATGCATTATTCTCCATTAAGAGAAAGAGGCGGAGAAAATCCCAAAACTTACTCCATGAATTCCAGTTTGTGATTTGAGTAACTCTGTCCATGGTGCTGAATCATAGAGAACAAACGCTGATCCTAAAATCTGCTCCAAAATCCTCTTTCCTGTTCTTTTTCTTGTTTTAAAAGAACATTTGTAGACATTTTCATACGACTTGTTTACTTTGAGCGATCACAACGTGTTCTCTAATGAGTCCGCAGGGACTTTTTTGGAAAGGGTTGATAAAAAAGGGTTTGTTGTTTCTTTGCTGTCGTACAAACCGGCTTTTGTTCCAGCGGAAAATGATTTGGACTGTTGGGATTTCTGAATAAGTGGTGTGGAAACACTGGGCAGTCCCCCTTTAAAGCAACAAATATTTCATTGTTTTGGTGTTAAACTGCAGCACATTGGATTTGTAAAAATGTCCGAAGTGGTAATAATTCATCGGTTCATGGTTCAATCCCCGGCTCCTGCTGGACTCGGGTCAAAGTTCTCCTTAAAAGCATAGGAACAACAAATTCTTCTGTGTGTATAATCTGGAGACTTTAAGTAACGTGCTTTAGAGAGGAAATACATCCATGTTTCAAAAGTGTGGCAAAAAAAAAAAAACAGCTTTAAGGATCTTAACATCCAAACCAGGGGAGTGTCACTCTGAGCAACCCAAGGCATTTAAAGGCAATCACATGACTTAATCCTGAGGGTTTCAAGATTTAACTAACTACACTCATCATTGAAGCTGCTCTGTGGTCAAAAACATCAACTTTTTGATCATCCAGAGCCGTAAACAGCAGAAAATTTCACTAAACCTTAAATACAAAAACTTCTGATATGTCTTACTGGTGCGTCACACTGCGGCGCCTTTGCTTATGAGTTTAATTACTTCCATGATGGAGCTCATAACTCAAATTACTGGCATGACAAATCAATTTTCCCCATTGAAATGAATTGACATGCCATTAATCCACTCCGGACCTCCAAAAAACACCACAATTGTTTTTTTGTTCCATGTTTTTGAATCAGAAAAATGAACTTATTAATAAGAACCATAGTATAAAACACTGTGTAATAGAATGAACTGCAAGAAACTGTTTTTTTGTTAAGTATAATATTCAGCATTTACCTTCCTCAGTGTGAATCTGGCAAAGCCACTTCTGGCTACAAGACAGAAGTGTCCCTATCTTGATACACGGAGACTTGATGCCAGGAGAGCCTGATTTATACAAGAAGTGCTCTCTGCTTCACCGGGCAACATCATTAGGTGAAACTGCGCAAAAGCTCATAAAAGCGATACACGATATATAGATCTCAATATTTTGATTTCTCTTATTAATAATAATAATAATAATAATAATAATAATAATAATAATAAATCATTATATTTAATGTTTAAATCAACCCTTTAATTAATGAAATGATACCAGTGTAATGATTCAAACAGACCTTTCAGGCAGATTTCTAAAATTTGCAGCCAAAAAGGAAAAGATTTGTTTATCTGGCTGAATGTATCACATGACTGTCTCAGTAGATTTCTAAAATTACAACCATAGGATAAAAAGAAATTGAAAATAACATTAACTAAAGCTGTGGATGACTTAAACTAACTGTCATTTCCATAAATCAGCTACCTGAATGTTGTTAGTGCTGAAAGGACTCTGTTAGTGACTTTAGTCTTTGTAGTTTTGTGGTGTAACGTTAGTTTTACAGTGTGCTCTTATTTTGAAGGACACACCGATTCATAACAGGAAGTTAGTTGGGCAATAAAACAAGACGTATGAATGCTCCGAATGCTAAAACATCTGTGGGAATCTTTGACGTGCAACACGACAGTTTGAGGATTCTCCTCCTCTCTCTGTTTACTTTGCAGCTCAGATTTTTATTTTTAGAGCGTTATTAGACGTTTGTGTACGTTTGTGGTGACAATGGAAAACGTGTTTAGTTTTCTAAAAACATCTCAGCTTGCAGTTTTTTGGGATTCAGCGGTAAATAACGCCAAATGAAGCTCATTGGAAACGAAATTGAATCTTAAGGACACGTCGCGTTTGTTTCTCTTCTTTGTCGTGGAGATATTAAGGTGAGAATCAAACAGGCAGCAAAGCAGCATCTTTTCTCTCGTCTCCCGATACAAAAACACGCACGTGCAGGAAAGTTTTCTGGATGTTAAGTGTGAGAAACAGCAGCAGAGAGTGAAAGAAACGCAACTACGATGAAAATTACACACTGTCGTCTCAAAACACTTACCTGACAATTTATACTCAATGGGCGCGATTGAGTCATTTTATACATCCCACGTGCAACAACCTGCAATATATTGGGTATATTCGATATATCCCCCAGCCCTAGAGAGAACAAAGTTGACTACAAAGAGGACACTGAGCACTGATACAGCTGGTTTTGTTCGCATGAAGTTACACACTATACTGCGGTGAATGAGAACGCACCCGTTCCCTGTCTCACCTTTTGCAGACGACACCATTTATTCTACAGACGTTATACACATCAGAGCTCACACCCTGACCTGACGTCTGCTGTCGTCAGTGATTGAGCTGAAACCTACAAAAAAAACTCCAAAGCAGTCCTTGAGCATTTGACCTCCCCCCTGCCGGCTGCGTGCGGCGGCGGCGGCGGCGTGAGCTGAAGTGTTGCCGTTAGAAGGTCGGCCGTAACGACTTCATAAAAGAGAAATATATATTCCTGTGCAAACGCATTTATTTCTGCAATGTAAAGTGTGTGGCCTGACAAGTGGCTACACTTGAACCGTGTGTGTGTGTGTGTGTATGTTCCTCTCTGTATGTGCTCCGTTAACCTTTCAATTCCATGAAATAAATGCACACACACACACTAAAACACACACACAACCTCACATGTGTCTTTGTCTGTTTATGTCCATCTGCCTTCGTTTTCTGTTTGATGGAGGAGCCGGTGGGGGAGGGAGGAAGGGGGGAGGGAGGGAAGGGGGGGTCAGGATGAAAATTGCAATATGTATTTATGTTTCTCCTTTGTATGCGGTTACCAAGCAACAGAGGAACGGCGGTATTACCAGTTGATAAAGAAGTGAGTGACATTAGCTTGGTGTATTAGAGGTAAAGCGCTAATTTGCTTTAAGAGCTGCAGAGAAAGACCAGGGTGTGTGTGTTTAATGTTTCTGTCTGTGTGTGTGTGTGTGTGTGTGCACTCAACAAATACATGCCTGCACACTCCATGTTTGAAGGCGTTTGTGTGTGTGTTTGTGCATGTCTTTTGTGTGTTTTTGAATATTAAGAGACAATAACAGTCGTCTTTGTAGGTTTCAGAGTGTGTGTGCTTGTGTGTGTTTTATCATCTTTGTTTACGTATATACACACACGAACACACACACGCCTCAAAACCTGTGAAAACATTGTCATTAAAAGTCTTATTCTCCTGAAAAACAAACAAAACCTGCATCTCCAGGACGTGATTTAAAGATTCTTTGTGTTTAATATTTTTTGTTTTCTTTGTTGTTGTTTGTTTTGGCAGCGGCTGTGCAACAGCAAAATAAGTCCTAGGGGAAAACACTTTGTAATTCATGTTCCTCCTGCTTCCAAAAGATGAAATATCTCTAAAATGTTTCCTTGTTGACAGTGTTTTTGTTTTTTCTTTTTGTCTGGTGTTTTAATGGTAAACACGTCAGCTTGTGTTAACGTCTCGTTGTTGTTTTTTTCTCTGTTTCAGGCTTTGAAAGCATCTTGGAAGGCTTGTTTGGGCCGGGACTAGTCAAAGATATCACCCTTTTCCAAGGTAAACATGCTGCACACACACACACACACATGCACACACACTCGCACACACACATACAACATTTTGAAAGATGATATTTTGGGAACACTGCAAAAAAAGGAAACCTAAATACAAGACAGCAACCACAGATGTGTTGAGAAAAACATCAGTGTCTTATTTTTTAAATTATCTGTCCATTCAACAAAACAATTTTACATTCAAGAAGTTTTAAAATGAGAATTTGAAATTAAAAAAATAAGTGGTCTTAAAAAAATATTCCAAGTATTACTTCATTTACTTACTTTATACTTTATTCCAGAGCCATAGGTCCTCATTAAGAGACAACGACAGGAAATGAAATGACAAATACTTATTTATCCAGAAGGGAAATTTTAAAAAAATGCTCATAATTAGATGAAAATACATAAAAACAAACCTCTTGGAACACAATAAGGAAAATTAAAGCCTGACTGTGTCACTGAATGTTTGTTGGATATTATAGCCAATCAGGTTTTATTGGCAAAAAAATCGTCAACTCTAGTGGCCTGCTCTGACCACGCCCACTTGGCTACAAGAAATCCTTTAATACATTTTCAATTGCAATGTGTCATTAATTTTTCACCAAGATCTTGCATTGATGATGGTAGAGTCTGACCGCTGCACAAAGTTTTCTCCAGAACATCCCAAAGATTCTCAATGGAGTTAAGGTCTGGACTCTGTGGAGGCCAATCCATGTGTGAAAATGATGTGTCATGCTCCCTGAACCACTCGTTCACAATTTGAGCCCCATGAATCCTGGCGTTGTCATCTTGGAATAAACGGAAGAAAAAAATCTTGATATATGTTCATGTTGCTGAATCTGAGCAACTGCAGCAACCCCAGATCATAGCACGGCCCCCACAGGCTCGTACAGTAGGCACTACACATGATGGGTGCATCACTTCACCTGCCTCTCTTCTTACCCTGATGCGCCCATCACTCTGGAACAGGGTAAATCTGGACTCATCAGACCACATGACCTTCTTCCATTGCTCCAGAGTCCAATCTTCATGCTCCCTAGAAAATTGAAGCCTTTTTTTCTGGTTAGCCTCACTGATTAGTGGTTTTCTTAAAGCTACACAGCTGTTCAGTCCCAATCCCTTGAGTTCCCTTCTCATTGTGCGTGTGGAAACGCTCTTACTTTCACTATTAAACATAGCCCTGAGTTCTACCGTTGTTTCGCTTCCATTTAATTCGGCCAAACGTTTACGTGATGACATTTTTTTCCTGGAAAACGATGGTTCTGCACCATCCTTCCAGTTTTTAATAATGCGTTGGACAGTTCTTAACCCAATTTTAGTCGTTTCTGCATCAATCTCCTTAGATGTTTTCTCTGCTTGATGCCAATGATTTGACCCTTCTTAAACAGACTAAATAAGAAGTTACGAATTTCATCAGCTGGGGTTAAGTAGCTTGTTTCCAGCTGAAAGATGATTATCCAATAAGAGGCTCGTACCTATTAGCTTAGTTAAATCCAGGTGGCCACTTTTTTTTTTTTGGCCAGGAAGTGAATATATATGTCCAATTTGAAGATGATCAGAAAAAAATCTGTGGGAGTAGTTTGTTCAAATGCATACCCTTTAAATTGTCGAAATGTAATTTTTTATTCTATATCATTATAGTTATCCACCAAAAGGTTCATGCATGTAGGTGAAAGTAGGGGGGCTGTAGCTTTTAGTCAACAGGGGGCGCTATGAAGTGTCATACATTTTCTCTTGCTAAGAAATTGGAGTGGGGGTTAAAAAGTTTAAGATCCTCTGACTAATAAAAAAACAAAAAAGACTCGTTCTGGCTCAATTTAAGATTTTACTGTCAACTCAGAGATAAAAACAAGTGAATCACTTTTGAAACAAGGCTGATCATTTAAAACCTCTGAATGTAAGAATTTAAACCTTGGATGATTTGCAGTAAAAGATATTTATGATGCAAAATGTGCTCAGACAGAATTACAGAAGTGACTTAATGAAAAGATATAGAAAAAAGAGAAAAGATTTGATATTTCTCCTTCACTCTGTTAAAAATCGTGACTCTGATCATGACGCTCAGTGAAGTGACGACGTGCAAAGCAGCATCTTTTTATCCTTTTATTGATCTAAGGCCAACACTTTTATTACTGAGCCTGCAGCTTAGGATACATAACAATATCATTAATTCATCAAAGAGCCATGTTTAATTTAGATCGCAGGAACCTGACATGTCGCTGAAGTGAACAGATCTGCAGAAAGAGCAGAAAGAGCGTGATTCCTGCACACGACTCTTCGACCGTCAGTTTCCGAAACGCATGTGCAAAAAAAACGTTAAAGCCGGCGCAGATCTCTTCAGCTTCCAGTCGTTTTATATTCATATCAATTAGTTTCCTTTCAGAAGCCGTCGTCGTGTCTCCCAGTGTTTGTTTTCTAACGAAGATAAGAGGCTGAGAGTGAGACGCACTTCCTGCAGCTTGAAACTGAAATAAAACATCTTTATATTCAGACGTCTCTGCCTGTAGAGCTCATTACCGAGCATAAAACAACAGATTAGAAACAATCCAGTATTTTTTTTTCCTTTAGAAGAGTGTGTATGAGATATAAGTGCAGCCAATCAAACCTGGAGCTTTTTTAATACCACAATTACACCCCATAATGGCCAATGGTCTTACTCCCTGTTTTAAAGAGGGGGTACTCTACTTTAAAGAGGGGGTATGCTGCTTCCCCATATTTCAAGCATAGCTATAAAGTACCAATCCTAGATGTTCAAACCGTTTCATATGTTGTAAAAATCTCAGTATCTGTCTTTAAACTTATCAAAAATCTTCATTGATCTGAAAAAAATCTTCACGTGACCTGATGACATGATGATGACATCACACAGGGGATCTCCTAAATGCCTCTAGAGGGCTGGCCAATCAGAGTGAAGGGGGTTTGTAGAACAGGAAGCCTTAAAGATAGGATCTGACGGAATTTTTGTTACTGTTTGTAAACACGACATCTAAACTGGGTTCCTCTTTCAAGGCTCACTGCTCTACCGATTATCGACCAGTTATTACAATTTGGGTTTTATGATATTTTCTTCATTATATTTCGGGGTGTTGTCACAAATGGGGTTCTAATATGCCCCTCTTTAAAATGTATTCATTTTGGTCCCATTTAGAGGGTGTGTTAAAGCAGGGTGTGCTCTGAAGAAATTTAAAAGGCATTATTTTACTTATTTAAAACCTTTTATCAGTGGAGAAAACTCGGTTTATTATCCAGTTGCTTGTTTCTGCTGCCTCATGTAGAAAACAGTGCTAGCTTGATGCTAACAAATATGGGATAATTACATTTATATGCTACAGGTTAGCATGCATAAACACAGCTTTGGTTTTAAAACAGAATTTCACAGATAACAATACCACTTAACAGGAAAATGTTTTACAAACAGGAAGTGCAAACTCATGACTGACTCAAGCATAACTACAGCAAGCTCAAGGTTCCAAACAACTCAAAGCATTAGTTAGCACAGGTGGTCTATTCCAGTCAGTAAAACACAACAAAACAAGACATCGACATCACATGATGTGTAATTTTTACTTATTTTAATACATTTACATCTAAAGTAGAGCTCGACTGATTAATCAGCCATTATGTAGCTGATGTATAAACATTTTTTTTCTGTCGTTCCTGCTCCTGTGTGTCTGTGTCAGGCTGCTCTCTGCCAATGATGAACGCTACTGTTAATTCACACGTCCACCATTACCTAATATAAGACTATAACATGGCTTTCTAATGTGGTGTAAGATGCTTTTTTTGCAAAATAAACAGAGATAAATGCTCCTGTCAATACACACGTCCACCCTTTTCGAATAAAAGACAATAATATGACGTTTTAACGGCGCTGTGTCATACCTAAAATCATATTTTGGGTATTATAACAATTTGTGTTTATGTGCACACTGTAAAAACGGAAATCTAAGCAAGTCATTATGTCTTATTTTTAGTAACATTTATCTTATTTTTCTTGATTTGAGCCACATACACCAGACCAGGTCATAAAAATGTCTTATTTAAAGATTTTAAAAGACAAAAATGAGGTGTAAATTGCTTGTAACAAGTCAAAAAAAATATGCCAATGGGATAAGACAAATTTGTCGTAAAGTTTCTTGAAATTAGAAAGATGTCTTGATACAAGAAACTTTTTCTTATCCTATCGGCAGATTTTTTTTGACTTGTTACAAGCAATTTAAACCTCATTTTTGTCTTTAAAAAACTTGAAATGAGACATTTGTATGACCTGGTCTTGTAAATGTGGCTCAAATCAAGAAAAATAAGATAAATGTTACTAAAAATAAGACGTAATAACTTGCTTAGATTTCAGTTTTTGCAGTGCAGTATATATCCTATACATATCAATGTTCTTATTTCATGTATCAGCGGATATATGGGATCAGCATCTGCCCCAAAAATCCCATATTGGTCGGGCTCAAATCTAGAGGTATCCAGATTCATGAATCAGCTTCTTATTTATTTGCTCATAAACTCAATAAAACATTGACAGAAAACCTGAAAAGCTACTTTTTATATAATTGATTAGGGATTTGATCAAGTAGGGCATTGAATTCACATCCCTAACTAACACATTTCAGATACATGATGCCTTGTTTTAAGTTTTTAAGCCAATAAAGTAATATAATCTTAATTTATTAGAGAAACTGGAGTTGTGTTTGTGCCTGTGTGCGTTTAAATGTACATCATCGATGTATAAAACATCCTGGATTTAGGATAGTGTAAAAGCTGCCCTGTGTATGCAGTCATGTATGCTGTTATCAGTTTATCTCTAGGTCAGTGCACAGTGCTTAAATAACAGTATGCATGTATGTATGGATGTGGTTTAAGCAGCACAGAGCGCCGCGGCCACGTGACACAGAACACGGGACCATGCAAACCACAAAATATGGAGTCAAAATCAACTCAAGTAAAGTCAAAAACAGCTAAAGTCAAGTCAAAATCAACTCAAGTGTTTGGAATTAATGATGGAAATGAGTCAAAAGTGGGAAAAATACTCCGTCTATGAAACACATTTCTCTCTTTTTCCTGCTCCGATCACAGAGAAACCAGGTCAACATGTCGTCCCCAAGTCATGTGACCCCTCCCCCAACAACTTAAGGCATTTTTAGAATATTTCTGGCTCCTCGACGTCATTTTCACTCATGCATTACACACACACACACACACACACTGCTTCCTCCTATAGATCCACACATTTCTAACCCCACAGTTATGTTTCCAAATATTCACACACACTCAAAGGCGAAAAAAAAAAAAAACAAAGCTGTCTTTTCAATTATCCTCCCCTCAAAGCGTCGTCTTCATCTTCTACATCACTGATTAGTCATTTTCTGCATTTCCCAGAATTCCCTGTGGCATTCCGCTTAAAGAAAAGGCGCTTCCTCGTTGTTGTCGTTGTTGCTGCTGTCAGTCAGCGCTCGTCCAGCTCTCCAGTCTGAAATATAACAACATGATGTTGATGTTTTTCAGGAGTTTGAAGTCTAAATTAGAGTTTTGCAGCTTTATCTGTTTGGCTTTTGAGTTATATTTCTCTCTAAGTATCGTTCAAGGAAGGAAATTTTAAGAACAAGCGATTGAATCCTGTGCTGAAAAGTTGACATACCCCGGCAGAATTTATATTTTTGGGCCTTTTTCTCAGAGAATGTGAATGATAACACAAAAACTTTTCTGTCACTAGTGGTTAGAGGTTGGGTGAAGACGTTTATTAACAAACAACTGTTTAAATGTGTTTGAATGTCTCCTAAAGGTAACCATCCTCACCTGTGATCTATTTATTTATAATCAGTGTGTGTGTATAAAAGCTCAGTGAGTTTCTGAGCTCCTGACAGACACTTGCATCTTTCATCCAGTGCTGCACTGACATTTCTGGATTCTGAGTCATGAGGAAAGAAAAAGAATTGTCAAAGTTTCTGCAAGAAAAGCGAATCCAACTGTATAAAACAGGGAAGGGATATAAAAAGATATCCAAGGAACTGAGGATGCCAATAAGCAGAGTTCAAACTCTAATGAAGAAGTGGAAAATGAGGGATTCTGTTGAAACCAAACCACGGTCAGGTAGACCAACAAATATTTCAGCTACAACTGCCAGGAAAATTGTTCTGGATGCAAAGTGAAACCCACAAATAACTTCAGCTGAAATACAGGACTTTCATTTTTCTTAAAATATCCTCTTTTTTACTTCAAAATTTTGAATTTCTCATCTAAAAATTCTGACTTTTTGTCTAATTTCTACTTCTTATCTGAGAATTTTGTCTCATATCTTTGCCCTGTTATCTCAACATTTCAGCTCCATTATCCCAAATTTTTAACTGTTTTATCTTGAGATTCTGCTTTTATCCAATTCTTTTGATTTTATCATCTCAAAATTGTAATTTTTTAAACTAAAAACCTCAATTTTTATCTCATAATTCTGACTTATTTTTCTTGTAGATTTAACCTTATAAACGGGATTTCAACTTCCCAAAGTTTTTGACCTTTAACTCAAATATCCCTCATTTTAACATCAAAATTTTGAATTTTTTAACTAATAATTCAGACTCTTATCTCACAGTTTTGACTTTTTTCAGCTGAAATACAGGACTCTCTGAAAGAATGTGGTCTGGCTGTTTCAAGATGCACAATAAGGAGGCACTTGAGGAAAAATGGGCTGAAGAAAGACATTTCTACACAAATGCCACAAAGTTTCCCGCTTACAATACTCCAAACAGCACAGAGACAAGCCTCAAAACTTCTGGAACAAAGTCATTTGGAGTGATGAGACCAAAAGTGAACTTTTTTGTCCACAACCATAAACATTGTTCCATTTGGAGAGGAGTCAACAAGGCCTATGATGAAAGGTCCACCATTCCTACTGTGAAACACGGAGGTGGATCACTGATGTTTTGGGGATGTGTGAGCTACAAAGGCTCAGGAAACTTGGTCCAAACTGATGAATGAAGGATGAATGCAGCATGTTATCAGAAAATACTGGAGGAAAATTTACACTCATCAGCCCAGAAGCTGCACATGAGACGTACTTGGACGTTCACACGTGACAATGATCCGAAACACAAGGACAAGTGGACCTGTAATTGGCTACAGCAGAAGAAAGTGAAGGTTCTGGAGTGGCCATCTCAGTCTCCTGACCTCAATATCATTGAAAGCCCAAGAATTTACAGGAACTGGAGGCTTTTTGCCAAGAAGAATGGTCAGTTTTACCATCTGAGAAAATAAAGACCCTCATCCACAACGAGCACAATAGACTTCAAGCTGTCATTGATGTTAAAGGGGGAAATACACGCGATTAAGAACTGGGGGTAGAAACTTTTCATCAGGGTCATTCTAGAAGTTTCTGTTTTTATTATGATTTAAAAAGAGTAAACACAGTTGTTTGTTAGTAAATGTTTTCACCCAACCACTAACCATAAGAAAAAAAAAGTTTTTTGTGTTATTCACATTCTCTCTGTATGTGATGTTAAATCCCAGGATCTCAGGTTGTGTCGCTACATTTCTGAGCAGAAATGAGTGTGAAATGATTTGATAGATTCCTTTCTTTACATCCTTTCCTCTCGGAGAAAGCGGTTGACGTACGTGACTGATGGAACAAATGTTCTGAGCGTCACTAACACCGTCGACGTCTCCATCCACCTCCACACGCTGATCGACTCCGCTACAGCGCTGAAGGGTCGCGGGGTCTCGTTTGCAGAGGGACAGGATCTAATTGGCGTGTTCTCGGGGACGGCGAGCGCGGGGTTCAAACGCAGCCCTCGACCTTTGACCCGTGCGGGGCAAGAAGGAGACGTCAGAGAGACAGAGAAAGAGAGAGAGAGACGGCGTTTACCTGTTTGCACGAGGCTCAGACGAGAGGACTGAGAAAAGCTAGAGGTGTGATGTGCAGGATAATAAGGGAAGAAGAGACAGTGTGAGGCGCGCGCACACACACACACACACACACACACACACACACTCTCTGGCGGTGCAGACAGAAGGTGGAAGCTGTGTCGTGTCTGTTTGTGTGAGCAGCAGCCCCGCTCTTCACACTAAAAGCACATTTCATCGGCCTGTCTGCGAGCTTCTGCCGCTCTGCTCTCTCTCCTGACACACACAGCTGATCTGATTCATCATTTCTGCCTCTTTGTTGGCTTCACTCAGCCTCTGTGTGTGTGCATGTGTGTGTGTGTGTGTGTGTGTGTCCTTCTTTTGTATGCTTCACAGACAGATATGTGGAGTAATCCTCGTTTTAGAGCTGCTATATTTCTCTCTTACGTGGTTTTTCTTTTCTTCTCTTTGAAGCCACTCTTCATCGCTGCTTTAAAACCTCCTCTAGTGTTTGAATCAGAGAATATTTAGATCCAAATGTTAGAATTCCTCCATTCTTAAGTCGATTAATATCTCCCAAGAATCACATGAAGAAAAACAACTCCTCAGTTCAGCATTTATTCAGGTCTCAGGTAAAGTTTACAGCTGCTCTCTACCTAAAGAATGAGCCCTGATATTCAGGTATTTTACACTTTTGACACATTCATTGGCTACAGATGTTGAGTTTAGTTAAACACCCATATATCAGGCACCAATTTTTATGATTTAGCCCTAAAAATTAACCTTTTATTCAGATTTAGAGAAATATTTCTGAAAAAATATTTGTCAAATTAACTATCAATGTTAAATGTTATATATAAATGTTATAAATAAGTCTTTTGAAAGATTTTGAGATGGTGTAAATACATTCTCAAAGTTCCACTTGGCTGGATCAAACTTTTATTTTGGTACTTCCTGCAGGCAGGAGTGTCTGTTTGCTTATTAGCTAAATATTTAGAAATCACACCTCAAGATTCAAAAATCTTGACTTCGAAATATTTAGCTCAAAAGCAAATTGCTGCCCGCAGGAAGTACCAAAATAAAAGCTCAAGGAGACGATCCAGCCAAGTAGGATTTTGAGAATGTATTTCCACAATCTCAAATGCTTTCAAAAGACTTATTTATAACATTTATATATACGTTTTAACATTAAATAAAACATTCAATATTTATATATAATATATGACAAACAATTTTTTCCACAAATATTTCTCTAAATCTGAGCTAAAAGTGACTCTTTAGAGCTAAATGTGGAGAAATTTTGCTTTCTGTAGCGTGTGCAACTTTATTAATCTGCACCAATAGACGGGTGTTTATGTAAACTCAATGTCTGAATAGTTGCAGCAAATGAATGTTTTAAAAGTGCAGCACTGCAATAACTGAAATCCAAGCAAGTCTTATTTGTAATAAAAAATTGCCTTCATTTTTCTTGATTTAAGTCACATTCACATTCGGCATCGGTCATACACTGCAAAAACTGAAATCTAAGCAAGTCATTATGTCTTATTTTTAGTCAAATGTGTCTTACTATTCTTGATTTGAGCCACATTTACGAGACAAGGTCATAAAAATGTCTCATTTCAAGTTTTTTAAAGACAAAAATGAGGCATCAATTGCTTGTAACAAGTAAAAAAAAATCTGCCAATGGGATAAGATAAAAGATTCTTGTTTTAAAACATCTTTCTAATTTCAAGAAACTTCCCGGGCGAATTCGTCTTATCCCATTGGCAGATTTTTTTGACTTGTTACAAGCAATTTACACCTCATTTTTGTCTTAAAAAAACCTGAAATAAGACATTTTTATGACCTGGTCTGGTGAATGTGGCTCAAATTAAGAACAATAAGATAATTTTTTACCACAAATAAGACATAATGACTTGCTTTGATTTCTTTTTTTGCAGTGTACACATAATTAAGTCATTAAAAGACAAATCCAGGATAGAACAAAGACAAATTAGCGATTGCTGACAACACAAAGACAAGTGAGAAAAAAAAAAAAAAAACTGTTATAAGTCCAAAGGTCGTCTCTGAAATGTTCATCTTCTATGTCGACAAACAAGAAAACCAATAAATGCACACTGCAAAAACTGAAATCTAAGCAAGTCATTATGTCTTATTTGTAGTAAAAATTGTCTTATTGTTCTTAATTTGAGCCACATTCACCAGACCAGGTCATAAAAATGTCTTATTTCAAGTTTTTAAAGACAAAAATGAGGTCTAAATTGCTTGTAACAAGTCAAAAAAATCTGCCAATGGGATAAGACGAATTCACCCGGGAAGTTTCTTGAAATTAGAAAGATGTCTTAAAACAAGAAACTTTAGGAGTTAATTTGTCTTATCCCATTGGCAGATTTTTTTGACTTGTTACAAGCAATGTACACCTCATTTTTGTCTTAAAAAAACTTGAAATAAGACATTTTTATGACCTGGTCTGGTGAATGTGGCTCAAATTAAGAACAATAAGACAATTTTTACTACAAATAAGACATAATGACTTGCTTAGATTTCAGTTTTTGCAGTGCAAACATAGTTGGATAAATCTCGATTATTTCCTACCTAAACTCTGACATACGAGAAAAACAAACAAAGTTGCCTCCTCTACATCTGTACACACACACACACACACTGAAACGGCAACAACACTATTTATCAAACACAGATGTTACAGTTTATGCATTAAAGAGTCTCTGTGACACTAAATATTTCCTGAGTCTCATTTTAAAAACAGTTTTCTTGTTAAGACTGGTAATGTCTGATGTTTGATTTTAAAAGCAGGAGCCTGCTTTATTTGATTTAAAGGACTGAAGAGTTGAAACCGTGGTTATTAGCTCAGATTTTTCTTTTCTTCTTTGAGCTGAGGAGGTGACATTTGTGGCTGTGACATATACTGTCTGCTCTCTGTACATTGTGACTTTATTGATTCGTGTGCTGCCGTTTCTCTCTCCTCCTCCTCCCTCCTCCCTCCTCTTCTCGCTCCCGTCACTCAGCTGTTTTCGGACTGAACTATAGGTTTTTAAAAGGCAGTATAGCGCCATGGCAACAGCGCGCCTGTAACCTAGTCGACTGCCGTCTCCCCCGTCTGTCTCTTTCTTTAGTTCTGAAGGATCTCTGTTGGATAAACGCACCCACATCACAAAGGAGAAGGTTTCAGCCGAGCTTATAGTCGGAGGAAATAACTCTCAGGTCAATGCCGCGACACCTGGACCAATCAGGAGGCCACGAGCTCCCGGTTCAGACTTTTACCAACACCTTTAAGATCTCTCCCAGGAATATTTAGTTTTATAACTTCTATTATCAAAATGAATGAAATGTACTTTATTTTGAACTTAGTCTTTTTTAAACTGTTTTGTATTTTATCTTTTTTTCACTCAACACAATTAAGGATATTTTGCAGTACATCATTTTTAAAAGTACAGAGTCAAAGATAACTCTTTTTGTTCTTCAGTCGTTTTAACTAAAAATACAATTAAAAAAGTCCAGTTTAAAAATGGAAAGAATTGTATTTTAAGGTCAGAAATTTGACTATTTATCTCAAAGTCTTTTTTTTCTTTCTCAAAGTTTTGCCTTTTATTAGATTATGTTGTCTTTATTTCTCATAATTTTGACTTTTATTTCAAAATTTCTGCTTTTTATTCAAAATGTTGACGTTTTATCTAAAAATCTTGACTTTTTAATCTCAAACTTTTGTCTTTATCTCAAAATTTTGACCTTAAATGTGAAAGTTTAGACTTTTTTCACATAATGTTAAATTGATTTCTTAAAATTTGGACTCTTGTCTAAAAATTTTGACTTTTTTTTCTCAGAATTTTGTCTTTACTTCTCAAAATTTCCACCTTTTATCTTAAAATATTGACCTTTTATCTAAAAACTAAAAACAATTCTTACCTGCAGTTTTCATCCTTGCATTAGAGTCAAAATTTTTTATGTAATTTTCTGTCAAGTTTGTAAATGTTTCTGTGCATTGTGAAAACTTCACTGAATCTTGATTTGAAGAAAATCATGAAGTGAATTAACGTTGCAATATCTGCCAGAAAAATCGCAATTAGATCTTTCAGTCCTAACCTGTATGCTTCAGCATATCTGAGCTTTCTGAGCGTTTTTTTAGTGAAGTTTCCATGACAGTAGCGGGAAGCAGGAAGACACTGCGGCAGCTTTGCTACGGTGGCTGAAAGGAAAAAAAAAAAGCCTGATAATAGATATGTTTTCCCAACATTTCTTTCAGAATCATTGAGTTTGTGTTTTACTTTCACAATGGGGCAAAAATAACTCAGAACTTAAAGCCTGTTTGAAACCTGAACAACCAGGAGAAAGTGGTGAATTTTCCTTCCAAACAGGTTTTACAGAACGAGGTTATGAAATGAGATAATTAGTGTGTTGAAAACACAGCTTTAGGGCATGGATAGCTCATACTTACGAGCTAACACACACACACACACACACACTCAGAGGCATTCAGGCAAAGCAAAGATGTATTTCAGCGTGAATCGAGCTGATCTGTCAGTCAAAGCCGCTGTTCACATTTTATAGTTGACAAACGCAGTTAGTCACGGCTGTGATTTAATCATCAGATATAATTAAAAGTGAATCATTTTAGCGCTCGCCGCGTTGTGGTCGGTGGGATCTCAGCTGTCACTTCCCGCGGGCTCCAACGGGACGGTGAAAGAAAAACAGATGATTTCTCTGATTATTCATTTCCACTCACTCACAAGGAGCCAAAGATTTAAAAAAAACAACAACAACAACAGGTTTGATTTTAGACAATGAGAAGAAGCATCTTGTGGTTTTGCTGCAGGGTTATGTGTTGAACCAGGAGATTAGAAATAAATCATCAGAGCTGGAGTTTGTTTTAATATCTGTTCTCTCTCTCTCTCTCTCTCTCTCTCTCTCTTTTCTCCAGACTGCGAGCCAGACGAAGTGTCAGACTGGTCCTTCGATGAAAACTGTCTCTTCTGCTGCTTAAGACGTGAAAAAGTTAAGGTGGGAGTGTTGTTGATTTCTTCTCCTGACTTATACAAACACATTAGATCTCACATTTATGTTTTTTTTTTACTCTGCCTGGCCAAAAAAAAAAGTCGCCACCTGGATGGGATGGAGAAAGATGCATCCTGTGGTTAAAGAAAAGATGTTAGTCTTTGGCGTCAAGCAGAGAAAACATAAGGAGATTGATGCAGAAACTACTAAAATTGGGTTAAAAAATGTCCAACGCTTTGTTAAAAACTGGAAGGATAGTGCAGAACCATCGTCTTCCAGGAAAAAATGTCATCACGTAAACTTTTGGCCAAATCAATTGGAAGCGAAACAACAGTAGAACTCAGGGCTATGTTTAATAGTGAAAGTAAGAGCATTTCCACACGTACAATGCAAAGAGAACTCGAGGGATTGAGACTGAACAGCTGTGTAGCTTTAAGAAAACCACTAATCAGTAAGAATAACCAGAAAAAAAGGCTTCAGTTTGTTAGGGAGCATAAAGATTGGACTCTGGAGCAATGGAAGAAGGTCATGTGGTCTGATGAGTCCAGATTTACCCTGTTCCAGAGTGATGGGCGCATCAGGGTAAAAAGAGAGGCAGGTGAAGTGATGCACCCATCATGTGTAGTGCCAAAGCTAGAGGTGGTTCAACGAAATATTATGCACTGCAAAAACTGAAATCTAAGCAAGTCATTATGTCTTATTTATAGTAAAATTTGTCTTACTATTCTTGATTTGAGCCACATTTACTAGACAAGGTCATAAAAATGTCTCATTTCAAGTTTTTTAAAGACAAAAATGAGGCATCAATTGCTTGTAACAAATTAAAAAAATCTGCAAATGGGATAAGATAAAAGATTCTTGTTTTAAGACGTCTTTCTAATTTCAAGAAACTTCCCGGGTGAATTCGTCTTATCCCATTGGCAGATTTTTTTGACTTGTTACAAGCAATTTACACCTCATTTTTGTCTTAAAAAAACTTGAAATAAGACATTTTTATGACCTGGTCTGGTGAATGTGGCTCAAATTAAGAACAATAAGACAATTTTTACTACAAATAAGACAGAATGACTTGCTTAGATTTCAGTTTTTGCAGTGCGGTGTTTGACCTTTTCTTTGATAGTGACTGTTTTTTGGCCAGGCAGTGTAGCGTTTAGCTAACAACAGTACAAACTCTTGATGAGGATATTTAACACAGGTTACGATCAATTTATGGTGCAACAAAAGATTCAAACTAATCACCAGTGTTGCCCAGATTTACCCTGTTCCAGAGTGATGGGCGCATCAGGGTAAGAAGAGAGGCAGGTGAAGTGATGCACCCATCATGCCTAGTGCCTACTGTACAAGCCTGTGGGGGCAGTGCTATGATCTGGGGTTGCTGCAGTTGCTCAGGTTCAGCAACAGTATGTGCTCAAAGAATGAGGTCAGCTGACTACCTGAATATACTGAATGACCAGGTTATTCCATCAATGACAGGATTCGTGGGGCTCAAATTGTGAACGAGTGGTACAGGGAGCATGAGATGTGTCCAGACCTTAACCCTATTGAGAATCTTTGGGATATTCTGGAGAAAACTTTGTGCAGCGGTCAAAACAAGATCTTGGTGAAAAATTAACGACACACTGGATGGAAATAAATCAAGGAGTGGTGTCCGCAGATGATTATTGAAATTAATAAGAGCTCATGATTCTTTTTTTTATAAAGATCAAGAAAAGGAATCTTCCTGTGTTTTGTTCGCCATCGTTTTTGTTCTTGATGTTGGAAACTCCCCATCTTTGTCTCCTCCTCCTCCTACGGTTGCGTTCTTGTTATTTGTGTTGTTTAACCATTGTGGGCTTGACCCCAATTTAGCTGGAGGAGAGAAAGAGAGAAATAATGATGGAGGTTTGTGTGTTCACATGTAGGAGGAGGAGGAGGAGGAGAAAGAGGAGGACGGTGACATGGATGTAAATTAGCGCCAGTTTCTCATCAGCTAAAAAAGTGATGAGGGCAGAATAATAACAGGTTTAAGGGACTAAAACACACATGAGTGTTCATACATGTGGCTCATGTGTGTGTGTGTGTGTGTGTCTGCAAACAAAACATCCAGTTCAGAGGGAGACGAGTTCATTATCAGAAAACAAAAAGACAGGAAGCAGATTTTAAACACTTTTAGGGGCTTTTTGCGCCTCCTATTATTTTTGGGATGCGCCTAAAGAGAAAACGAAGCAGGGAAGGAAGTACGGGGGGGGGTCTTTCCTTCAGCCGTTGCTTGTTTTTCAACTTGACCCCTCTCCAACCTCAGAGGTCAGCCATCTGTCTCCTAAAAACATCCTCACGCCGTTGCCGCCCCCTCCTCGCTCGCTCCTTTAACCCCCATCTGTCTCACTGAGTTCATGCTGATAAAGAGGGGGACCATAATCTAACCCCCCCCCCTAAAAAAAGACCTAGACCCCCTGCCCCCCTCTGTGAGATCCTGCAAAAATACCCAAAGATCCTCAAAGTAGCTTCATAACTCAAACACTTATTTAAAACTTTTTCTATCATGTAAAACATAAAATAATGTAAACAAAACATTTCCTCCATTTAAACGTATAAAAATGAAAAACTGGCTTTCAACTTTTCTTTACTAAAAATTTTTGACTTTGTGATTTCATAATTTGAATTTATTATCTTATAATCTTGGCTTTTAAATCTAAAAAATTTAAATTTTTATTCTTTCGAATATTTGACATATCTCAGGGTTTCCACTTTTCTTTTAATAAAATTTCCACTTTTTATCTCTTTATTCTTACAATTTTGACCATTTCTCCAATATTTTCGACTGTTAATCAAAAATTTTTGACTTATCTCAAAATTTTGCCTTCATTCTTACAATTTTGACTTTTCATCTCATTATTTTGACTTATCATGCCAAAATTTAGATATTTTATTCTTTCAAAGTTTTCCACTTCTCTTTTCACAAAATTTCAACTTTTTATCTCAAAATTCTTACTTTATTCTTACAATTTTGACTTTTTGTCTCATAATTTTAACTTTTTATAGAACAATTTTTACCATTTGTCCAAAAAATTTAAACTTTTTATCAAAAATTTTGACCCATCTCAATATTTTAAATTTATTCTCACAATTTCTGTTTTGTCTCATACTTTTGAGGGTTTTTTTCCACAAAATTTCCCTTTCTGGAATTTTTTTTGACTACTTGCAACAAAATTTCAACTTTCTCTCTTAAATTTTTGACACTTCGTCAAAAATTTTGGATTTTTTTACTTCAAGTTTTGTCGATTGATTGGTTTTTGACTTTATATCATGAGAATTTTACTTGATTCTTTCAATTTTGACTGTTACCCCATTATTTTGACTTTAAATGGGCCAAAAATATTTTAACGAAGCCAAGTTTTTGTTTTTTACCTTCAAAAATGGGCCTCTGTAATAATACAGAATTCTCGTGCAAAAATTTGAATGAGTCCTATTCCGGAACTACTGTTTACCTGCAGTTGGTTTGTAAAAGTGCATTTTCACTTCAGCATTTTCTGACAGAGAGTGCAGCTCTACAAAAAGTCAGAGTTTCATGTTTTCATCTCGACATCTTGCAGCTTTGATTTATTGTAAATATCAATAGTTTGTAGAGAGAGTGGAGAAAAACACAACGGTACTGTTACGGCCGCTGCCGTGCTCCTCCCTGCAGAGGTTCTCTAACCATATTTGGGTGTCTTGTGAGTGTGGGAGTGAATGGGAGTGACGGATGGATGGGAGCATCAGTGTAGGGATATGAATCTCGCTTGAGGTGCGAGAGGTCCCGGATTCATATCCCGGACGAGCCCCCATTTATGTTACGACCTGGCTCTGAGGGTAAAGGGAAGTAACATAACAGTCCCGTTTACGTTGGAAAACTAAATTATTTATTGCAGGTTCTTTCTTACTGAATAAGTACGAAACAAGTTTTACAAATTTTACAAAGAGAGCACACGGTGCCTCGCACACAAAACCACAGCCTGACAAAGATTCTAAGGGAAGTGTCTGCCCCCGATCGCCGTCCGCAGCCTCCTTTTGTAGCTGCCTCTCCTGATTGGTCCAGGGGTTCCAGTCAGACGCCCAAGCAAGGTACCTAGAGGCGAGGCACCGTGTGCTCTCTTTGTAAAATTTGTAAAACTTGTTTCATACTTATTCAGTAAGAAGGAACCTGCAATAAATAATTTAGTTTTCCAACGTAAACGGGACTGTTATGTTACTTCCCTTTACCCTTAGAGCCAGGTCGTAACATAAATGGGGGCTCGTCCGGGATATGAATCCAGGACCTCTCCCACCTCAATCGAGATTCATACCCCTGCACCGATGCTCTCATCCACCCGTCACTCCCATTCACTCCCACTCTCACAAGACTTCCAAATATGGTGAGAGTACCCCTGCAGGGAGGAGCATGGCGGCGGCCGTAACAGGTATTTTAGGGAATTTTGTAGAATCTTCCTGGACGGAAGTTTACCAACAAAAAGGATGTTTGGTCAACCCACTAAAAAGCCGTAATAATGCTTTCACAAACGCACAACACTGTAATTGCAGAAAAGATTCAGAGAAATCAAACAAAAAAGAATCCAAATCAATCAGCTGAGTAAAATCAATCTGACAGAGAGAGAGAGAGAGAGAGAGCAGGATTGTCTGACTGGTCAATAATTATGTCAGCGTGCAAATTATAATAAGACTAAATTTGTAGCAGGCTTAATTATATTCAGCTTCTCCCTCAACAATTTTCATCTTTTATTCATCCTTTAGGGCTTGAAAGCTCTCTCCGTCTCCCTGTTATTACCCTCTGCTTGTTTGTGAAATGCCAGAGGAGCTTCAGTGGGCGGGAACCATTGATTCATTGATCTGAAGCCACGCAAACTGCCAGCAGATCGAGCCAACGGAGGGTGGGGGGGGGGTTAAAATAAAGAGAGCGGGCGGAATAGTGAAAGCCTCAAAAACAGGCTCTCATCTCCGTTTGTTGCTTCATCTCTTTTCTTAAACACACACACACACACACACACACACACACACACACACACTCAGAGTCCCTGTTTAGTGCTGTAAAGACAATGGCATCACGCTCATTACAACAACACCAACATCAGCGTTAATCCGCCTCATTCAGAGCCTGAATCCACCTCTTCACTCAGACGCTGCTTCTTTCATTCTAATCTCTAATTGGCAGACCCCAGTCTTCATCAGGTTCAGCCGTTCGGGCGCTCTGAGGAAGGCCATTGATTGGCTGTCAGCCTGAGTAAGACCCTCCTCTGACGCCTCGGTGAAGAGCTGAGCTTCCTGTTTCTGCTTCTTCCTGTTCAGACGTTTTTTTAAAGGGACAGTGAGGACTTTCTGGGAGATCTTCAAAAGTCTGATATCTACAACCTACCTGATCATAATCCCAAATTTTAATGAGATCGTTGTTACTACAAGAGGTTATTTATAAATACTAGACATGGGCTCAAAACTAAAACACAGGCTAAGGCTAAAACATGAGCTTAAGGCTAAAACACGTGCTTAAAGCTAAAACATGGGCTAAAGGCTAAAACACGGCCTAAAATCTTAAACACAAGCTAAAGACTAAAACATGGGATGAAAGCTAAAAAATTGTACTAAAGGCTAATACACAAGCTAAAGGCTAAAACAGGACCTAAATGCTAATACTTGAGCTAAAAGCTGACACTTGAGCTCAAGAATGACACATGGCCCGAGAACTGAAACAAGGTAAAGGCTGAAAGACAAGTTAGAGGCTAAAACAAAAGCAAACTACTTAAACAAGAGCTAAAGGCTAAAACATGGGTTGAAGGCTAAAACACAAGCTAAAAACTTAAAATTGTGCTGAATGCAAACACAGGGCCTAAAATCTTATACACAGACTTAAGGCTAAAACAAGTGCTAAGGGCTAAAACAATAACAAAAGGCGAAAAGATCTAAGGGCTAGAAACACAAGCTGTTAAGTTAAAACATGAGCTTAAAGCTAAAAGAAATGTTAAAGTATTAAATATGGGATAGCGGCTAAAGCACTTGCAAAATTCTGTGACAGGACCTTGAAGCTAAAAAAATAGCTGAGGCTCAAACATGGGCTAAAGGCTAAAACACAAACTAAAAACTTAAAATTGAGCTGAACACAAATGCAGGGCCTAAAATCTTAAACACAGGCTCAAGGCTAAAACATGTGCTAAAGGCCAATAACACACGCTAAATGCTAAAACAGGATCTTAAGTCTTAAACTTGAGCTAAAAGCTGACACATGGCCTAAGAGGCTAAAACAAAAGCAATCTACTAAAACAAGAGCTAAAGGCTGAAACATGGGTTGAAGGCTAAAACACGACCTAAAAACTTGAAATTGAGCTAAACGCAAACACAGGGCCTAAAATCTTAAACACAGGCTTAAGGCTAAAACAATAACAAAGGGCTAAAAGACCAAAGGGCTAGAAACACAAGCTGTTAAGTTAAAACATGAGCTTAAAGCAAAAAGAAATGTTAAAGAATTAAACATGGGCTAAAGGCTAAAGCACTCTATGACAGGACCTTGCAGCTAAAAAAAAATGGCGAATGATATAATGTGGGCTCAAGGCTGAGATACAAGCTAAAAACTTACAGTTGAGCTAAACACAAATGCAGGGCCTAAAATCTTAAACACAGGCTCAAGGCTAAAACATGTGTTAAAGGCCAATAACACACGCTAAATGCTAAAACAGGATCTTGAGTCTTAAACTTGAGCTAAAAGCTGACACATGGCCTAAGAGGCTAAAACGCAAGAAAACTACTAAAACTTGCGCCAAAACATGGGCTTAAGGCTTAAACTTGGCCCAAAACCTTAACCACAGGCTGGAGGCTTTATCATGGGATGAAGGCCAAGATATATGCTAAAGGCTAAAAACACAAGCTAAAAGCTACAATACAAGCTAAAGGCTAAAACAGTCTCTAATGTGTTTGTGCTAATGTTGATTCCTGTCCACATGCAGCAGTTATTCTGCAGTGATCTGTTCAAACCTGAGAGTCTATCAATAAAATGAAGAGCCAGGTTACGTTTGCTCTGCTTGGTGAGGTTGGAGTTGGTAGATGAGCACTGATAGGACACAACTAGGAGTCAGTAACATTACAGACATGTCTCAGAGCACCAGGCTGTTAGTAGCAGTAAATGTAGCCGCTACAAACTTACACTTTCAGCTCTTTCTCATAATAACCCTGGTTGAATCCAATTTGGAGCATAAGCAGTGGCATTTAACAAAAGCAGTAATAAAGAGCTCCTGAGTGAGAAAAAAATGGATTTATTATCAGAGTTCCTGAAAAATCTGGTCTCATTTTTTGCTCGTACTCTTTGTAGCAGCTTCTGTACACTTCTTAAGAGCATGTGCACAGTTTGAAGATTTGCAAATGTTAAAAGTGAAAAGCAGAGGGACAGAGAGGAGCCGGCAGTTTGCAGGAGAAGAGGGGGAACCCTCTGTTGAAGGAGGGCACAAAGCCGCCTCATTCCCAGAGAATAACACTGGTGTTTTTTTACTGTCGTACAGTTATGAATGTGGATATTTAAAAAAAAAAAAGGCATGTTTATCTAGCTCTTATTCTCTCTCAGATAAACCAATCAGACCACAGAGCAGGACTGAGATTGTTGTTTTGATTTGACCGTTTTGCACCCCTTCTTCGACTGCAGAAAATCATTACACGCATCAATTTCCTCCGAGCACAATCCACCAATTTCAGGCCTGCGGCTACAGAATACAAACATGCACATCCACCAGTGGACAGTAGGTATAAGTGGAATGAGAGGGAGATGTTTGACTGTTTCTCTGCTTGTGTTTGTGTGTGTGTGTGTGCAGGATCACGGCGTAGAGAACGGTGGAGGCAGCCAGGTGCTGTCGGAGTGTGAAGACTTCAAACAGGAGCAGTCTCGGATCAGCCGGCTGGAGAGACAGGCTCAAGACTTCCTCAATGCTGTGTTCCACAGAAAAGGTAGCTCACCGAACATCACGATCAGCTGTTTGAGCTCTCATTTTCAGGAACATCATGACGACGACGGGTACTGGACTTTTCATTTTGGTCCGAGAGATGTTTTTGAGGCTCGAAAGGTTGAAAAATGCTCCTGTTTTCGTCTGCTTTTCTTCACAACACAATATTCTACACTCCCAAATGTTCACCATACATATATTTATCTCCATCATTTGAGTTTGAAATGCAGCTGATGAGTTCAGAAAACAACTTTGATAAACCTATACAAGCAGCTCTGTTCAGTTTGGATCAAAAGGGGACCGAGGGTTGAGCCCTGAGGGACGCCAAATCAAACTTTTTTTTTGTAAATTTGCATTTTTCAAGGAAATAAGCAGTTTCCTGACAGCTAGTCAAATATACAATAAAAGGAACGATACAAACAAGGAGATAAATGTCTCAAAGAATAAACAAAAGCATAAGTAGAAAGAAATGATAATAAAAATAACAGGTTTAAATAAAACATCAAGTTAATTTCATTTCAAAACTTTCATCAACTTCTTGCAGTTTGAAATATCAAAGTTAAATATTGAGTATTATAAATAGTGTTAATAGGTGTTAGGGAGCTTTGTTTATGTCTGTAGTGCAATGAATAGCTAAATGCCTTAAAATTAAAGACAAAGGATGTAAATAAAAGCATTTCATGTGTGAATGAGGTGTTGCACATGAGAAGCAAATCAAACTTTCTAATGGTTTAGAATTCCAAAACTTTGTCAAATCTGTTCATATTTAACGATAAAGATATCTTGAAATCTTTGGTCCTGCACCTAGTAGCTGATAAATTCAGAAAAAAGTTTTGTTATAGTTGAGTCGACTTTACTTTCATACTTAGATTACTGTTGCAAGATGACTTTAAGAAACAAATTATTCTTAAGTTATGTCTTTGTTTTCAGGTTGTGGCATGATCAGACTAAAAATTAAAAAAGACAAACCTTGAACCACTGACATTGTTTTTAAAGTGAGGAGGCAAAAAACTGTGGCAAGATGATCTAAGTGTGATCAGCTCCCATTGGTTGCGATAAGTTTGCGTGAAGCCATTATAGTTGCAGCCTTAGGTTCATCTCTCAACATTTAAAGCTCCAAATCGAACAAATTTAACGCTGGTTGTACCTTGGAACTTGTCTTCAGCTCTTCAGTTGTGTTTATATTTTCTTCTTGATCTACATTCAGCTCTTGTGGCTGTCATACAGGTGCACAGGTGTACTCTAACCTCTTATTTTGAAAGTCCCCAGCCACCCGGCCCTATCATCTCGTCTCAGCTCTACCTCAAACCCCCGTCTACAGTAACCTTGTCGAGTTTCCCTCACGGCCTCTTAAAGTAATGATGCCACAGGTCGGAAAAATGGGTCGGCCTCCCTGGCCCAGATTTTAACCAATTTAGGGTCTACCTGCAGGGTATGAACGTCTTTGTTCCAGATTTTAAACTCTGACAAAGTTCCGTTCGGCGTCCCTCAGGGATCGATCCTTGGTCTCCTTACGATTCGAACTGCAGAGAATGTCAAAAATGTAAAAGAGACTCTCAAACTCAGACACCAGGAGGGAGATTTGTGCTCTGTATGGGACCGTTCACCAAGGTCCTTAACAGTTTCCACTAGGCGGTTTAGTGTGGTTTGTCTTGGTATAGCACACATTTTATAATGAGGATAATATATATGATATGAATTATATACAGTTGTCCATAAAAGTTTACACCCTTCAGCTGGATTTCTGATTTTTTTTTTTAACCTTTTCTGAGAAAATATGAATGGTAGCACAAAATCCTTTCTGTCACTCATGGTTAAATGTTGGGTGAAGACATTTATTAACAAACAACTGTGTTTGGGTCAATGACGTGACGTCCCTTTTTTTTGTGTCCGAGTGTAATATTTCCTTCCATCATGAATTGAGTATTTCATCACATGTATTTCTTTATTCTGTGAAACCTGTGTTATTTGAACACATCTTTAAACTATTAAAATATAACATGTTTTTTTGTGTTTTGGTTCCTCAAACCCCCAAAATGTCAGGTGGTGCAACCGTCCTGACAAGTATCCACAGTAATTAAACTCTAAAAATTGAATGTCAGTTATTGTAAATGGAAATTAAAAATACAGTGGCATTATTTTATGCTTGAACCTTTTTAAATAAAACATTCTTTGCAAATAAAAAGANAAACACACAAAATGAAAATGTATGAGTCACTACAGACACTTGAGAGATACTTGCCAATAAATTCACACAGAAAAAATAACAGGAACATATAAATATATTTTCATATATTTGGTTGCGCCACCTGACATTTTTGGGTGCTCAAATTAAAAATACTAAAAAATAATGAACCTAAAAACTTTGAAATGTTGGTCAACTACTGAAATCTGTTAGAAAACATAATTCTTCTCTCAGAAATATGTTTTTATCCATTTTCAAAGAACTTTTTAAAAATACGTTTCTAGACCCTCTTTTTGTCATTGACCCAAATACACAACCTTGCATTGAACAAATCAAATTACAGCTAAAAGGAAGATATTTTTTAAAACAAACATATGCCTTGTTTAGTGCAATGTCAACTGAATTTTGAGTTTTTGCACTGTGGCGGCGATCAGGGCCCCAAAATTTTGAGGTGTGCCTGGATTGCCGGACAGTGTACAGACATTAACAGCTCATTAAACTTAAGAGTGGACTGAAGTTGTCTTTGTGATGGTGTGATGTATGTATAATGTATGATTGGGTGCAGCTCTGACTTTAATTCATGCGCTTGTTTCCACATGCACCGTCAGCGTCAGTGCAGGGGCTTAAATCAGCACCTATTCAAAGTCAGAGGATTTGCTGAGCTGTGATAATTCCCTCCAAACTGGGCGAGTATCGTGTTCTGTCCTGAGGCAGAGGCAGCTCTTCAGTGTCAGAGCAGCTTCGAGCTTCGAGACGGGGGGGCTCGTGGTGTTTTTTTTTTTCCGGGAGGGCGGGAGGGAGGAAGCAGATGTCTGTCCAATCAATGCTCGGCCCCAATCAATCCAGCTTTACTCACACAGGCCGAGCTGCCTGTGGAGCTGCCGTTTATAGAAAGACAAACAGTCAGAGAGGCAGACGCTCAAACATGGGCGTTAATACAGTAACAAAGCTGTCAGCACTCGGTCAGGAACATGAGCGCAGTTAAAACAAGCGCGCAGGAGTCAGGCTCAGGAATGTGCCATTATGCAACGTGGATGAACAGCCTTACATACCACACAGCTCTGTGTGTGTGTGTGCTTTAAAACACACACTCACACACACACTTCCTACAAAAGTTCCTGTTTTTAACACAAATGATGCTCTTTCTAGTCTCATCTGAAACCCGTGTGCTACTCTTTCACAACTGAAACATGTCAGATCTGTCATGGTTTAATCAGCTGTTTCAAAAAAAAACATGACAAAAGTTTTAAATCATTAATAACCTCAAGCAGAAGAGTATTTGTTTATTAGCTGACTTAAAAAGCCATAACAGGTTCCGTCTTCTTCTTTCAGACCTTTATAACAGGTTTGTTTCAGGTATTTCTTTGAATTAAACTGTTTTTTTTAGCATGTTTTGGCTCCTACACTGCAAAAACAGAAATCAAAGCAAGTCATTATGTCTTATTTGTAGTAAAAATTGTCTTATTGTTCTTAATTTGAGCCACATTCAACAGACCAGGTCATAAAAATGTCTTATTTCAAGTTTTTTAAGACAAAAATGAGGTGTAAATTGCTTGTAACAAGTCAAAAAAATCGGCCAATGGGATAAGACGAATTCGCCCAGGAAGTTTCTTGAAATTAGAAAGATGTCTTAAAACAAGAATCTTTTATCTTATCCCATTGGCAGATTTTTTTTTACTTGTTACAAGCAATTTACACCTCATTTTTGTCTTTAAAAAACTTGAAATAAGACATTTTTATGACCTGGTCTGGTGAATGTGGCTAAAATTAAGAAAAATAAGACAATTTTTTACTACAAATAAGACATAATGACTTGTTTTGATTTACGTCTTTGCAGTGTATCATATTAAAGAATTTACACGCTTATTTTAACTCAGTTATCATGAAATACGGGGGAAATTCAAAGAAATAAAAAGAATGTTTGTGAAATTATGTAATTACAATGAAATTTGAAAATAGAAAAACTGTTTAAAATATTTTTAAAAATGTCTTCTACCACTCTGAGGATTGTCATATCACTACAGTTGACTGAAGTTTTTCAAAATCTCATAAAATCATCCACTCACATATTTTCAGGAAAGTTATTTGCTGGTTTTTAAGAAGTTGCAGGAAGAGTAACATCTAAATAGCTGCTCTTTTTGAAGAAAAAAAAAAGTGATTTCTGCATGAAATGAACCCAATTTTACTTAAATAGCTGGCAAAGCTGCCCATTGTGTCCAATGTGAAATGATAAAGCATTATTATTTTGTTTATTTTGGCTTAATTAACATCTCAGTTACAAAACAAATTGGAATTCTCTGATTACGTTTTAATGGGTCAGGTGTTACATGGTTATGAGAGATGGAGTTAAATGCATTCAGCTTCATTATAAATGTAAAACCTGAAAGTTTGTATTAGAAAACTGTGACTCCGTGTGACTGGAGCCACAGCGTGTGCGCAGGTGTTGTTGCCATTTGTTGTTTGCAATCGAGGCTTTAATCCTTTGTTAATGTTATTTGACTTCTTTGCTCCACCTAAGCATCTCACGTCGTAATCCCTGCCACCAGAATGATGTTGTTGACATAGCAATAACACAGATTAAACTGCATCCTGTAAATCTGTGTTCTGTCAGAGACCCAAGAGCAATTAACAGATTCACTGCGTTAGCGAGCGGTTACAGCGGCGCGCGGCCTTTCGCCCGCTCGGCTGCACTCACACAGGCCTGAAATGTTAAGAAACCCCAGGAAATAGGTTTAACGCGGCCTCATTACGCGGCTCCTTTTTCGACAGGAGCTGCCACTTTGGGAGGGAAAACCTCTGTGTGGAGGAAACGTTGTGTAACGCTGCAGGCTGGTGAAAAGTTACACAACTGCAACAAAGCCACATGAAGAGCCTGGCTTTAGTGCACGCATCCAACAAAGTGGTTTTCCAGCTTTTTTTTGATAAACATTTCCTTGAGGAGTTGAAGAATTCTGAATCATCCCTGAGAGAGGAAGCTCTGCTGCAGCTCGGCGCTTTTATAAACCTCAACACTTGGAGCCTTTTGAATCAATACTGCTGCATTTGAAGTGAATTAAATGACATTTAATCTTCCAGAGCAGCACCAACAACAAAGAATACGTCTTAGATAGTGTGTGCAAAGTGTTTGCTTTGAATTTTATAAAGTGTCTGTTATTATCTGACCAAATATAAAGCGTATGTTTGTGCACAGTAGGGCTGAACGGTTTCAGAAAAAGATCTAATCGCGATTTTTCTGACGGATATAGTAATTTCAATTCGATTCACGACTTTCTTTAAATCAAGCTTTAGTGAAATTTTCACAATGTACAGTAACATTTACAAACTTGACAGAAAATTATATCAAACCATTGAAACATTAAAAGCTTTTACTCTAATGTGAGGATGAAAATAAAAACTGAAGGTAAGAATAGTTTGCGACTTTGAGATAAAAGGTCAATATTTTAATATGAAAAGTGGAAATTTTGAGCAATAAAGACAAAATTCTAAGACAAAAGTCAATAAACTTCCAGGGTTTTAGAAATCTAGTTAACATTATGTGGGAAAAAAGTCCAAACTTTCTCATTTAAGGTCAAAATTTTAAGACGACAAAAGTCTAAGATAAAAAGTCTACGTGTTGAAACAAAGGCAGTGTTTGATATAAAAAGTTGAAATTTTGATATAAAAAGTAAAAACTCTAAGATTAAAGTCAAAATTATACAAAATAAATAGAAAATTATGGAATAAAAGGAAAAAACAATTTAAAGGAAGATTTTTAGATAATTAGTTGAACTTTGACTTTTATCAAATCCCAGAGTCTAACATCTATTCTTCTTATTTCTAAACAGGACTTTTTAAATTGTATTTTTAGTTTTAAAAACTGAAGAACAAAAAGAGCTATCTTTGACCTATTTAAAATAAATAAACAAGTGACGCTTAGACTGGTGGGGGGCAAGAAAAGCCTGGTGGCCCCCCAGGCTCTTAAAGCACCGGAGGAAACCCTGAAACCATCACAACAAAACCAGAAAAGGAAGTTGTTCTGATACAGAGTTTTGAAGCTGCTCATCGTCTGACACCGTGTTGGAAATGCTGAGCTCCAAAGTCAAGGCCTCTGAAAAGCAGCGTAGAAATAAAGAAAGAGTTCAACTAGTAGAAGAAGAAGAAGCAGAAACTCCGACATAAAGCACAAAACTTTAGAAGAGATCAAGATGTCGCCCGTATAAGTCTGGGATCCTTGAAGAGCTTCAGGCTGTTCTCCAACAAAGAATCAAAAGTTCAAACCTTCACATGAAGCTCAAGTCATCCGTACTTTGATTCACACATTCACTTTCTAACTCTTATGGCGCTTTTCCACTATACAATTCCAGCCCTACTCTACTCGGCTCGGCTCTACTCTACTCGGCTCTACTCGGTTTGGTTTGCTTTTCCACTAGCCCGGCTCCAGACTCACGGTGGGCGTGGATTTTATAGCGGCTGCGCTAAAGTGCTGCACAGAAGTGCGTGCATGTCATCTATAACGCGACACAAACATAATTTTTTACTTACACATGTGCCACCGTGGTCTGTAAAGGAAAAAACAAAGCTTTCAAAAGATTTCATTAAAGTAATACAGCGGCTCAATGCGGTGCGGCATGACACAGGAGCGGAGGTAAACAACAGTCATGTACTGCACGCGCGCAGAGGGAAACGAAGGAGCTGCTGACCGACATTAACTCTTCACTGGATCCAGTGAGATCGCTTTAATTTTTGATTTTTGGGCCTGGTATACCGGAGATTTTTTATTGATCAATAATTCTTCTTTGAACTGGTTTTCCTTTTTGGATCCCTGTGGATTAATGGACTGATTGGTGCTTAAAGACTCTCGTGGCAGACAGATCGCTCCTGCGCCGACGAACTTTGATTAAATTTAAAAGACTCTTTAAACCGAACTATCTTTGCTGTTAACTTCTTTTTCGTTTAAAAGGGACTTTTAACTTATTTAGGAATCATGAAGGTGCATTTTAAGGTGGTATCTTGTGTTCATTCAGTCTGGTTCTGTGCCGTCGGGTTTAAATGTCATTAAAAACTCGTTGTGGACTTATTTGTTTGCCTCTTGTAAGTGATTCTACAGAGTCTTAAGCTTCCGTGAGGACATTCTCTGACCAATGAGTGACCGGCAGTCCGTCCACGTCACGTTTTAGTATCGGCTTTACTCGCTTGGAACCCGGGTAGAGTAGGTACTAAAAACTGGCGTCTGCCGCGTAGTACCGCACTAGTGGAAATGCAACACAAACCGGGTAGAGGCGAGTAGAGTAGGGCCAAGGCGAGTCAGTGGAAAAGGGCCATTAGTTATCTATACTCATGTAATAAGGAGCTAACAAACCAGAGATAATTTCTCCAAAAGCAGAATGCATTAGGGCTGAACGATTTCAGAAAAAAATCTAATTGTGATATTTCTGGCAGATATTGAGATTTCAATTCAATACGATTCACAATTTTCTTCAGATTGAGCTTCAGTGAAGTTTTGTGCACAGAAACATTTACAGACTTGGCAGAAAATTAAATCAAACCATCGAAACATCAACATTACTCTAATGCAAGGGTGAAAACGGAAGGTAAGAATTGTTTCCAACTTGTAGAAAAAGGTCAATATTTTAAGATAAAAAGTCACAATTTTAAAAAATAACAATATACCAAAAAAGTGTGAAATTTCACATAAAAGGTAAAAAAATTTCAGATAAAGAATAGTCGAAGATAAAAAGCCAGATTTCTTAAAAATGAAATATAAACATTTTGAAAATGTTGGAGATAAAAAGTCGGAATGATGAGACATAAAGACAAAGTTATTACATAAAAGGCAAATATTGCAAATATGTTGATATTAGATGAATTTTGACTTTTCTCAAAACCCTGAATCTAACACCTCCACTGAGTCTGGACTTTAAATACAATTCCTGTTATTATAAACTGGACTTCTTTACCATTTTTTTTTTTGTCATAACGGCTGAAGAACAAAAACAAAACATTTTTGTCTCTTAACTTTTTGAAATAATGTTTAAAAAAATCACAGCTTTGGTGATCATATGATCATCACGTCTGAAATTGCGATTTCCATCAGAAAGTAAGGCTGAACGGTTTTAGAAAAAGATCTAATTGCGATTTTTCTGGCAGATATAGTGATTCTCAATTTGATTCACGATTTTCTTTATATCAAACTTTAATGAAGTTTTCACAATGTACAGTAACATTTACAAACTTGACAGAAAATTGCATCAAACCATTGAAACATCAAAAGCTTTTACTACTGATGGTAAGATAAAAGGTCCATATTTTAATATGAAAAGTGACAATTTTGAGAAATAAAGACAAAAAGTCAATCATTTCCAGAGTTCAAGAAATCAATTTAACATTATGTAAAAAAATAAAAATAAAAAATAAAATTTCTCAATTAAGGTCAAAATGTTGACTGCAATTTTTGCACAGTTTATTATTTTATTCTGTCTATTTGTACCAAAGGCTAGTCGATTCTGTTCTTCTTTTATTCTCTTTTTTATCGTATATATTTATTTATTCTCATTTCTACGATTGGGCTTGCTCCGGGCCCAGGGTACCCTAATTTCGTCCCACCCATGTTTTACATGGGTTGAATGACAAATAAAACTCCTTGAAATCCTTGAATCCTTGAATCCTTGAAAATTTTAAAATGACAAAAGTCGAAGATAAAATGTCTATGTTTTGAAATAAAGGCAGTGTTAGAGATAAAAAGTTTAAATTTTGATATAAAAAGTCTAAACTCCAAGATTAAAGTCAAATTTATACGAAATTAATACAAAATTATCGGATTTAAGGCAAAAAATAATTAAAAAGAAGATTTTTAGATAAATTGATAACCCTGAGTCTAACACCTGTTCCTATTTCAAAACCAGACTTTTAAATTGTATTTTTAGTTCTAAAAACTGAAGAACAAAAAGAGCTATCTTTGACTCTTAACTTTAAAAATTAAGTAGTTCAAAATATTCTTAATTGTGTCAAGTTAAATAAAATAAGATTAAACAAAATTAAAAACAAAAGTCATCAATCCCAAAGAAAAAAGAATTTTTCCCAACAGTTTTACACTCAAAGACAGGTGTGTGTGAAACAGCTGAAACAACAGATCCTGGGTCTAAAATCACAGCTTTAGCGATCACATGATCACAATGTTTGAAATTGCGATTTCGATCAGAAAACGATAAATCTTTCAGCTCTCGAATGCATGCTGGGAAAATGCACCTGCTGCTCTTTTCCTTTGCATACCCTGACCCTCCTCATTAGGCCGGATTAAGCAGATTCTGTATGATTTTTGGATTATTGCAGCATAGCAGCAGGATTAGATTTTAGGTCTGATGCATTGTTTGAAGGATTTGAGCTGGGACTGGTCGACGTGCATGATCGAGTCCAAACGATACGGCTGCTGCTGCTGCTGCTGCCTGTGCGGAGATAAGTGCAGCTGACTTATCTGGGACAACGCCAGATTAATGCATTATTAACAAAAGTGTCGTCACTCGTTTCGCTGCCAGTGAATTAAGCAATGAGATCGGTGACTGGTGTGTGATGAGGGTTTGTTTTATCACAGCAGGGGGTGATGGAAAGTTTGGCTTCATGAACCAATGACTGTATATAGAATGGACAGCGTGCTTCCGCCTGTCACCGTTCTACAATTTTGAAGCCAAAAAACCCCGTTTCTCTAGCCGCCATTGTGCAGCCAGAGTCTGCGCAGTAGAGAATTTCCGGTGGAGCCAAGTAAAAAAGAGAAATAAAAATATTCATTTCTTCTTCTTCAGAAGGTTTAGTCTCCTTTTGGCTCTTTCCTGAAGTTTCTTATATCCCCGACAAAAACTATTCACGAACGGCAGCTGTCAACTATCGTAAAACGAAACTTATATTGTGGTTTTTAACTTCCAATAACTAAAGAGAAACTAACTTCTCAGAAAAAAAACACCTGAACACCATGCAGCCAGATGACATCATCATACCACCTTAGTGTAAAGATGAGAGAAACGTTTCTACGAGGTATCGTAATTTTTTAAAGTTTTCCCGGCTCATATCTGGAATACATGGGGAGGCGGGGCTTATGACCTATACTGCAGCCAGACACCAGGGGGCGGGGCTTATGACCTATACTGCAGCCAGACACCAGGGGGCGGGGCATCTGCTGGAGGCTTCAGTTTGAGCCGAACGTCGTTACGTCCACTCATTATACAGTCTACGGTTTGAACAGGCTCAGAAATGACGCTCTGCTGGGACTTGTTGCACGTTTGATGCATTTTTAACATTAATTTAGTGAAAATCAGTTTGATGATTGATTTGCAAACAGCTAAGAATTTTACAAACCCATGCTCAAAAAGTGTAAAACATGGCATACAACTAAAACCACAAAGTACTCATTTGCTGTTTAAATTCTGTATAAAAAGTGAGGATTTATGTTCTTAAATCAAGGACAGGTTTTAAGACTCTGGTTTAACCTTTAATTTGGATTATGCTTATTTCAAGATGAGAGCACTTGAATCAAGAATTAAGTAGTTTTGACTTTAAAAAAGTGATATTTTTCATTCCATTTGCTAAAATTGAGAATATAAGAAGCATGAAATTAGATTCTGCTCATATTCAGTATATTTCACTTCAAATTCTTCTTCAGGAACTTTGTTTTCAAGCATTTTAATCTAAAAATGAACATTTTCTTCTTGTTTTAAGATCTGAGAATACTTATCTTGTTTTTAGATTTATCAGTCTTATTTCAAGATTTCTAGTCAAGTGAAATCATCTTGCTGCATGGAGAGATCATTTCACTAGTTTTAATTTATTTTTCCATCAAATTTAGTATTTTTATCTTATAACCAGACTCCCTTTTTTGCAGTGCACGCATTGGCTGACCCTAATTTACTTATTTACCCTAATTTATTGATTAACTGCTCGGGGGCAGTGAGCATGCACAGCTGCTGACGCTGAGCCACGGAGTTTGGACACTGCTTGTAAAACAGAGAAGCCAAACCTTTTGAAAATTTTTGCATTTTTCACTTTCAAAACAACAAGCAGGAGTTTTTCAGAGAAACTTTCTGTGACTGTACTGAAAACCACACCTATACTAAAAGTTTGGGACAGCCTATGGCTCTGTTAATTCATTCTCCATTCATTTAAATAGGCCAAAAATTTCACCATAATGAATTTCCAAAAAGCAAAAACTCCCTTGGAAGGATATTTTGAAATAAAACATTTTTTTACTAGATAAGAGAGATCTTGAGAATAGCTGGGAAAACTTATTCCAAGTCATATTTTTGTAGAATTGCGAGGTTTTGTGTCTCCTAATGAGCTAATAACGCTTTAACCCTTCTGATGCGTAAATTATGAAAATCAGTGTCAGGATTTTTCCCTTGAGTGTTTTTATTTGTCTTCAGGCATGAAAATAATTTTTCCTTGTTTCATTATTTGTAACTGAGCATTCAACATAAAACAGTGTGAGCTTAATGTAAATCTTTTTTTTTTTTTTTTTGGTAATTTCATGTATAATCTTTTTGTAATGCTTTGCGAAACATTTAACCTCTCTTTCATCCATTTTAACACCAAATAATTTAAAGTTCATAAGCTTTTACACACTCAAATGTTTGTCTTTAATTTTTTTTTAAATATATATGTTTGGAAAAAAAATTGAAAACATTTTTTCAGGCCCTAAAAAGAATAAAAATATGAATTTCCACCACATGAACTATTGAGTTCAGGAGTGAATAACTTTTAAATAGGTGTCAACTGTAGTGACCACTATGCACCACAGGGTTAAGTAGATTTTTTTTTACCTTCCATGATTTTTTTTTCATTCATTTTTAGTTCTATAACACTAAAACTGTTTCAAGGTTATGTCCAGAGCAGAAATTGTCTGACTTTCCGTTGCTGTTTAGCAAAAGCTCAAATCCATGTCTTTGAAACGAACCAATTAGAGTCTTAACAAAGTGAATCTGTACCAAAAATTTTTTTAAAAAAAGGAAGAGGAAATGCTAAAACCTCTGATGTGGTTTGAGTAATCTGCTCTAAACACTGATATCACGGCTGCTCTCGTGATGCTCCACGGGCAGGATTAGCTGCTCCCTCTGTGTTATTTTGGATTATTTCAGCGCAGCAGCAGGATTAAATTTCAGGATGATACCAGATAATAACGTGATAATCATTCCTGGAGTCCAGCTGCTGACCTCTTTGTCTCTGTGTTTGTGTTTTTCTCCGCAGACCTCCCAAGTTTCTCAGAACCTCACATTCCTCTAGTGGCTCGTGAGATCATGCAGCGAATGATCCGCCAGTTCGCTGCCGAATATACCTCAAAAACTACTCAGGACGACTCGCCCCTGCCCAACGGCACCATGAAGGACCAAAGCCTGCCGAGAGCGGCGTCTCTGGCCCAGGCCCCCGGCTCCCCGCCTGGGCCCCTGCCCGCGCCCAGCTCCCCTCCATCGTCTGCCTCCTCCTCTCCGTCCCCCACCCCAGGCCTCAGCCCCTCCTCGGCCGCCGCTGCCGCCTCAGCACCCGCCTGCAGCAACGGTACGGGAGCCGCCAACGGGGGCGGAGCTGGAGGGACGGTTGTTGCCTCTGCACAGAATCCTGTCCTCAGCAAGCTCCTCATGGCCGACCAGGACGGGCCGCTCGACCTCAGTGTCAAGAAGGCCGCCGACGACCCGGAGCCCACGCAGCAAGGTGAGGAACGCAAATATTTAAAACAAGAGGGCACTAATGCAAACTTTTGGCTTCTGAAAGGGCACTTTGGCACATGTTTTGGCTCCTGAGAGGTGGCACTTTGGATAGTTTGGTTTCCAATAACCGTATTTTCGCACATGTTTTGACTCCAGCAAGGGCGCACTTACATAATTTGGCTCCCAGTAGGACACTTTTTCCTATGTTTTTACTCTAGAGGGGACATACTTGCATAATTTGACCCTCAAAACTGTAACTTTGCACATGTTTTGGCTCTAAAGAAGCCCACTCTAGCATAATTTTGCTCCCAAAATGGTTATTTTACAAATGTTTTGGCTCCAGAATAGAGCACTTTTGCATAATTTGGGGCTCAATATGGTACTTTTGCACAACATTTTGGCTCCAGAGAGGGAACTTTAAGTAATTTGGCACTCAGAAGGGCACTTTTGCACACATTTTGGCTCCTGAGAGGTGACACTTTGGATAGTTTGGTTTCCCATAATGGTATTTTTGCATGTTTTGGATCTAATAAGGGTGCACCAACATAATTTGGCCTCCAGAAGGGCACTTTTGCAATTGTTTTGACTCTAGAGGGTCCGCTCTTGCATAATTTGGCTCCCAAAACCGTATTTTTCCACATTTTGGCTCTAAAGAGGACCACTCTTGTATTATCTTGCCCCAAAAATTATACTCTTCCACAGTGTTTTGGCTCTAGAGGGGGCATTCTTGAATAATTCAGCCCCTTTGACTGTACTTTTGCACATCTTTTTGGCTCCAGAGAAGGAACATGTAAGTAATTTGTATCCCAGAAGGCCACTTTTGCACACATTTTGGATCTAGAGGGGCCACTTTTGGACAATTTAGCCAATTATATGGTATTTTTGCACATGTTTTGGCTCCAGAATAGGCACTTTTGCATAATTTGTGTGCTCTATAGGGTACTCTTAAACAGGCTTTGGTTCTAGAGGGACCACTTTTGCATGACATTGCACCATAAATGGACCTCTTACACAATGCTTTGGCTCTAGAGGGGGCATTCTTGCATAAATTAGTACCTGATACAATACAATTCCACGTTTTTTGGCTCTAGAGAGGGAACTTTGAGGTTTTTGGCTCCCAGAGGGGCACTTTTACAAATTATGTTTTGACCAATGAGGAGCCACTCCTGCATAATTTATCCCCCAAAACAGTATTCTTTGACATTTTGGGTCTAAAGAGGGCCACTCTTGTATTATTTTGTCCGGAAAATTGTAATTTTGCAAATGTTTTGGCTCCAGATTGGGCGCTTTTGCATGTTTTGACTCTAGAGAGGCCACTCTTGCGTAAATGGTCCTTAATACTGTACATTTGCACATCTTTTTGGCTCCAGAGAGGGAACATTTAAGTTTTTTGGCTCCCAGAAGGACACTTTTTCCTATGTTTTTACTTAAGAGGGGACATACTTGCAAAATTTGACCCTCAAAACCTAAATTTTGCGCATGTTTTAGCTCTAAAGAAGCCCACTCTAGCATAATTTTGCCCCCAAAAAGGTACTTTTGCACATGTTTTGGCTCTAGAGGGAGCATTCTTGCATAAATTAGTACCTGATACAGTACATTTGCACATGTTTTTTGGTCTAGAGAGGGAACTTTTATGTTTTTTGGCTCCAGATTGGGTGCTTTTGCATGTTTTGACTCTAGAGAGGCTACTCTTGCCTAAGTGGCCCTTTATACTGTACATTTGCACATCTTTTTGGCTCCAGAGAGGGAACATTTAAGTTTTTTGGCTCCCAGAAGGACACTTTTTCCTATGTTTTTACTTTAGAGGGGACATACTTGCATAATTTGACCCTCAAAACTGTAATTTTGCACGTTTTGGCTCTAGAATGGGCACTTTTGCATAGTTTGTGTCCTCAATAGGTTACTTTTGCACAGGTTTGGCTCTAGAGAGGGCATTCTTGCAAAATGGTGTCCCTTGTACAGTACATTTGCATATCTTCTTGGCTCTAGAGAGGGAACATTTAAGTTATTTGGCTCCCAGAAGGGCACTTTTGCACAACGTGTTTTGACTTCCGAGGGGCCACTCTTGCATAATTTGGCCCCCAAAACCATATTTTTGCACATTTTGGCTCTCATGGCAGCCACTGTTTTGTTATTTTGCCCCCGAAAAAGGTACTTTTGTAAATGTTGTGGCTCCAGAATGGGCACTTTTGCATAGTTTGTGTGCTCTATAGGGTACTCTTGCACATCTTTTTGGCTCTAGAGAGGGAACATTTTAGTTATTTGGCTCCCAGAAGAGCACTTTTGCACAACATGTTTTGACTCCTGAGGAGCCACTCCTGCATAATTTATCCCCCAAAACCGTATTCTTGCACATTTTGGCTCTAAAGAGGGCCACTCTTGTATTATTTTGCCCGGAAAATGGTGATTTTGCAAATGTTGTGGCTCCAGAATGGGCACTTTTGCATAGTTTGTGTGCTCAATAGGTTACTCTTGCACATGTTTTTGGCTTCAGAGAGGGCATTGAAAAGTTTAATGTCCAGTGTCCGTACAGTCTTTAATATCATGGAGGCAGGAAGCTTGAATCCAGGTCTCTCATTGGTTTGTGATTCTGGAAGCTGTTGAGAAAAAGAAATACTTAAAAATTTAGTAAAAAAAAAACAAATATAAGAAAAGAAAGCTAGCTCAGAGTTAAACCATAAAACAGAGTTGAGTTTCCTCTTTGAGAGTGATGAAAGTTGAGGTGATGAAAAAGGTGGTTTCATCACTTCGTCTTTGTGAAAGGACAGACTTCCTGCACAGATTCATTTCCCGCTCACAGAAACACGTCGACCACGTCTGGATTGATGCGCGAGCCGATCACAGAAGCTTCAACTTCTGGATTGAGGCTCCGCGGTCTCGCACTGATCTCTGAAATGTAGCTCAGGGCTCAATCTGCCTTTAATCAAAGTGAAGCAGCAGGGGGTCCCAGCTCCATCAACGGGCCACGGCTCGCTTCTCTGTCTTCTTTTTTATTTTTTTATTTTTTTATTTCCAACCTCAGCCGCAGTGTGAACGCTCACACACTCTAATCCCAGCTTTTTGGAATCTGCTTACTGTAAGCCTCCTTGATTTTGACAAAAAAGATTCTGGCATTTACATCCTCCTCACACATTATCTCTCTCACACACACACATGGAGGAAAAACACCTTTTACACTACATTTCCTCTGGTAATCCATAAAGCTGGGTCATACACTCACACGCACACAAACACTCCTTTAAATTACACCAAAAAAAAAAAAAAAAAAAAAAATTATGTACAAATAATGAAATGATGCCAGAGAACGAAATCTGAGTGAGACGCACGAAGAGCTCTTTACTTTTACAGTTTGATTTAGTCAAAGAATCAATAAAACATCCAGATAAAACAGCAGAATGTGGTGATTTCATTTCACAAACTACAAAAACTAAGATTTAAGCCATTTTAATGTCTTATTTTTATATAAACTTGTCTTATTTGACTCACTAAAAGCCATATTTATCTTAAGGGCCAGAAAAAAGTCTAATACTACAAAGTTTAATGACGCTTAAATTTCTTATTAAAGTTAAAAAAACAAAAAAAAACAAATGAAATCTGGGTTAAAAAATTATTTGCTTAGTTTTTCCAAATTCCAAAAATTGTTACGATTTATTTGCCACATTTTTGTCTTTTAATGACAGGAATAAGAATTTTTTTCTGATTTTTCAGGTGCATAAAAAAAGATCAAAAGGTCCAAAAGTAGGATGTAAACACTTGCAAAAACTTGCAAAAACTTAAAAATGTTGTCTCATTTTATTTGACCAAGTTATCTCATTAGACTTGATATGTGCCACATTCTCCTGACAAGTGAAATTCAAGATATTAAAAGACAAAAATAAACCTTAAATCTCTTGTTAATGTCATTAAAAATATGTGATTGGGGCTGTAAAAATTGCTTGTTTGGTGTTTTTAAATAAAACATTATTCTTATTTCAAGAAACCTGTTACATACTTTTTTTGAAAGCCACATTTTTGTCTTTTAATATCCTAAAATAAGACATTTTTCTGGATTTGTCAGGAGAATCTGTCTCATATGAAGTCCTAAAATGTGAATTTTAACTTAAATTAAGACATAAACATTAACTTAACTGTGCAAAACATAAATGTTCATAAGTTTTTTTTGTCATTTTTTGAGTGAAAGTGGTCTTAATAGTCTTTGTCTGAGCCATCTTCTCCCAAATTCCCCCAAAAAGGTCTCATTTCAAAATATTAAAAGACAAAAATGACGCTTAATGTCTTGTTTCAAGAAGCTTGGCAAGATTTTTTTTTTCAAACCCAATCAGGAGATTATTTTTAAGTAGCTTAGGTGTTAATTATTCTTTTCAGTGTCTTGAAATAAAACATTTTCCAAACTTTTCAAGAAAATGTGACTCATATAATACTATTCAGACACATTTTACAAGTTTTTTTGAAAAAAGTTTTTTTTTTTTTTATTAAAATATAATAGGAGCCTCATTTAACTGACAAATCCAGAAAAAAAACGTCTTATTTCAAGATAGTAAAAGACATTTTTGTATCTTATTTGCAGATTTTTCTAGTGTCATTTCTGACTTTTAGTATCTTTAAATAGGACATTTTTCTGCACTTGTCAAGTGAATATGGCTCATGTCATAAGGAAACAATTTTACAGAAAGAAACAGCCAGCGCCCCGTTTCATAAAGTAAGGAAAAAGAGTACAAGAGGGAGGAAGAGGGGAAAAAAGCAAATACCAAAATAGGCTCCTGTAGGGGGGGGGGGGTTTGGATTAGGAAAAAACACCTCAGCACATTATTCTTATTTCAAGAAACCTGTTACATACTTTGTTTGAAAGCCAATTTAGCCACATTTTTGTCTTTTTATATCCTAAAATAAAACATTTTTCTGGATTTGTCAGGAGAATCTGTCTCATATGAAGTCCTAAAATGTGAATTTTAACTTAAATTAAGACATAAACATTCACTTAACTGTGCAAAACATAAATGTTCATACGTTTTTTTTTGTCATTTTTTGAGTGAAAGTGGTCTAAGGAAAAAGAGTACAAGAGGGAGGAAGAGGGGGAAAAAGCAAATACCAAAATAGGCTCCTGTAGGGGGGGGTGGGGGGTGGGGGGGGGGTGTTTGGATTAGGAAAAAACACCTCAGCACATAAGCAACAAAATAAACCATGACAACAAAACTGGAAGACTTGCACATGTGTGAGGGGGAAGGGTGTTGGGGAAGGAAGGTGTCGCAGCACAAACACTGATTTACATTTCATTTTTCAGGTGTTTGGAAGCCTGTACTCTCAGGGTTTGGGAAGCCACCTCCAACTTTAGCTCCAATTTCTTAAAGTCAGCTACATGACCCTGAAACAGGCTGAAAAAAGTCGACTCTTTGTGTTTAAATGTGACGCAGCCGGGCTGAGCTATAGGAGAGCATCTTTCCGGTAAAACCTGACGATCCTGAAGCCTCAGAGGTTTTCAACACAGCAACTAACCACAAGAAAAGAAAAGGGAACAAAAGCTGCAGGTGTTTGGTGTTGAAATGACAAATTAGACTCAACTGGACGAACTGTGTGAGAACCTAAAAGTAGCTCAGGCTCTAAACAGCTGTCAGACAAAGTTAGCGATTAGCTTTTTAAAGCAGGTTGAGCATTTAGCTGCTTAAGAGGAAAACAGAGCAGAGTGAATCCTGGAGTTCAACAGGTTCACACAAACTTAAAGCTCCTGTCTGGACTGTTTGTCTGAACATGAATCAGGGTCAAATTACGACTGAGGGATCTTTGGGAGTCGAAAAAAAACCCAAAACTAAACCATCAGAGATGAGACCGGCTGGTGGATTTGTCGGGAGGGGGCGCCAAAATCAACACAAACTGAAAGATCCTCACAGGAGCTTTAACCCTTGTGAATCAACCCTGCGGTACGGGATGGGGAGCCAGTGCAGGTTGTAAAGGATGGGGGTGATGTGTTCATGGGTGTGAGTGAGGAGGCGGGCGGCGGAGTTCTGGATATGGGTCAATGAGGTGACGTCCCCTTTTTTTGTGTCCGAGTGCAATATTTCCCTCCATCATGAATTGAGTATTTCATCACATGTATTTCTTTATTCTATGAAACCTGTGTTATTTGAACACATCTTTAAACTATTAAAATATAACATGTTTTTTTGTGTTTTGGTTCCTCAAACCCCCAAAATGTCAGGTGGTGCAACCGTCCTGACAAGTATCCACAGTAATTAAACTCTAAAAATTGAATATCAGTTATTGTAAATGGAAATTAAAAATTCAGTGGCATTATTTTATGCTTGAACCTTTTTAAATAAAACATTCTTTGCAAATAAAAAGAATTTTAAAGCTGTTGAGAAATGTAAAAAACTTTTGTCCCGTAATTTTCACCTTGTCAAATGTCAGGGTGGTGCAACCGTAACATTAGACTTTTTTTTTAAAGTGAAGAGAATAAAACAGGAAACAGGAAACTGCATCAGCCAGAGGAGCCCAAATGACATTTGTGACCAAGTGGAAAAGTTTGTAGATTTCTCTGAAATACTGATAAAAAAGGTTTTTTCACTTCATTGGTGACTGGAACAATTTCCATGTCAGGTGGTACAACCAATGTAATAATGTGAAATGTTATTTTAACATCAAATTATTTATCTTATTCACAAATAAAAGAAATGAAACACACAAAATGAAAATGTATGAGTCACTACAGACACTTGAGAGATACTTGCCAATAATTTCACACAGAAAAAATAACAGGAACACATAAATATATTTTCATATATTTGGTTGCACCACCTGACATTTTTGGGTGCTCAAATTAAAAATACTAAAAAATAATGAACCTAAAAACTTTGAAATGTTGGTCAACTACTGAAATCTGTTAGAAAACATGATTCTTCTCTCAGAAATATGTTCTTTATCCATTTTCAAAGAACTTTTTAAAAATACGTTTTTAGACCCTCTTTTTGTCATTGACCCATATACTGAAGTTTATTGAGGAGGGTGGATGGTGAACGGCAGTTGGAGAGGGTGGAGTGGATCTGAGGACTGATGGAGTTGGTGGATATGTACAGTTGAATATCATCCGCGTAACAGTGGAAATGGAGACCGTGGCGGTGGATAATCTGACCGAGGGGGAGGAGGGACAGGATGAAAAGGAGAGGACCAAGCACCGAGCCCTAGTTCTCTTGGTATAACTTGGTTTTTTGGGGGGGTTTTTTCGGGATTCTCGTCTTATTTTTGTTTTTTTGTTCAAATTGGGACCTGAGAACCAATTCCTGTAAAAAAAAAAATCCTTTATTTCATCTAACAGCTTGTGCAGCGACCTTGTGACAGACTCTTTTGGTGTGATCAGCTCGTCTCTGGGGTCACTTTAACAATTGAGAGTAACTGTCAGGAGTGTGCACCAACCAATCAGGTTTGAGCTTTAAGAACAGCTGGTGAAGCAGATGTTATGTTATCACCGTTTTCATAAGTCGCCAAAGCAGACTTTTTTTTTAAAGTGAAGAGTTTAAAATGGTAGAAAACAGAGACGTGTGAGTCCACAAACTGGAAACTGGTCGTGTTTGTCTGTTTACATGTTAAATTAAACATAGAAACTGATTAACTGGATATAAACAAACACTTTCACTGTGCAGGTCAGGATCTGATCTGCATTAATCTACATATTTACTGACAAGTTAAACTGTTTTCCCTTAATATTACCATAAAACAGTGAATTATTTCCCTTAATACAACAAAATAAGCATGCATGACATAAACACTTAAGGTTTTGTTTTTAAATATTATATCATTTTCAAGCACATCCTCTGATTGGTTCATTTTGGAGCCAAATTCCAACCTGAAAACTTCATTTTCACACATAAAAGCTGCTGCATTATTCTTTACAGTCACACACAGACTCTTTTTCATATTAATATCACTCCATTTTTTTTTATTTTTGGTGCGATTAAAGGAGAAAAGCCCTGAAAGATTAGTGAGTCCTGCGCCCGTGTAGAGCTGTGTAGGTTAGAGAGGTCAAGAGGTCATGTGCACTTGAGGGATTACAGCAGAAAAACACACACACAGAAACACAGTCGGCGCATGAATTTGTTTATGTAGGCTGCATTTAAAAAAAAAACAATATCACGTTGAACTCTTATTTTGAAAAGCCTTTGTTTTCTGTCATGTTTTAAAAGATGAAATCCATCCCTAATGATTCGTTTTAAACTTTCTCACAGCGACGCGTGTTTGTGTGTGTGTGTGTGTGTGTGTGAGATGATCTGACAGATGTACTCGCAAATAAACTGAGACTTCACACACGGCGTGAAGCCAGCATATTCCCCAGACTTCATCGCTGAAGTGTCACACAGTGTCCACCTGTTTGGAGCCAGGAACCACATCTCAAGTCTTTTCCCTTGTGGTCAGAGCAGGAGGAACAGACGTCACTTTCATATGGAGGAAAAATTCACCAGAGACAGTTTGTGTTAGAGAGAAAAATCGCTGATTGAGCCCATAGACTGTATAATGAGTGGACGTAACGACGTTGGGCTCAAACTGAAGCCTCCTGCAGATGCCCCGCCCCCTGGTGTCTGGCTGCAGTATAGGTCATAAGCCCCGCCCCCTGGTGTCTGGCTGCAGTATAGGTCATAAGCCCCGCCTCCCCATGTATTCCAGATATGAGCCGGGAAAACTTTAAAAAATTACGATACCTGGTAGAAACGTTTCTCTCATCCTTACACTAAGGTGGTATGATGATGTCATCTGAGAAGTTAGTTTCTCATTAGTTATTGGACGTTAAAAACCGTGATATAAGTTTTCGTTTTACGATAGTTGACAGCTGCTGTTCGTGAGTAGTTTTTATCGGGGATATAAGAAACTTCGGGAAAGAGCCAAAAGGAGACTAAACCTTCTGAAGAAGAAGAAATTAATATTTTTATTTCTCTTTTTTACTTGGCTCCACCGGAAATTCTCTACTGCACAGACTCTGGCTGCACAATGGCGGCTAGAGAAACGGGGTTTTTTGGCTTCAAAAACGTAGAACGGTGACAGGAGGAAGCACGCTGTTTATTCTATATACAGTCAATGGTTGAGCCCCAGAAATGACAAACACACTGAGTTTCTGCAGGTTTAAACTCAAAATCCAGACTTTACGTTAGGTAACAGCCAGTAGTCGAGTTGTGAAAATAAGTCAAGGGAGGATGGTGAATTTTTATTATATGAGACAGATATTTTGTGCCGTCTCGAACTTTACATTTACCCTCTGATGCATGAATTATGAAAGTCAGTGTCAGGATTTTTCCTTTGAGTGTTTTTATTTGTCTTGAGGCATGCACTCCAAAAACTGAAATCTCAGCAAGTCATTATGTTTTATTTTTAGTAAAAAATTGTCGTATTATTCTTGATGTGAGCTACATTCAACTGATAAGTCCAGGAAAATGTCTTATTTCAAGTTTTTTAAAGACAAAAATGAGGCATCAATTGCTTGTAACAAGTAAAAAAAAAATCAGCCAATGGGATAAGATAAAAGATTCTTGTTTTAAGACATCTTTCTGATTTCAAGAAACTTTACAAGTGAATTCGTCTTATCCCATTGGCAGATTTTTTTAAACTTGTTTCAAGCAATTTACACCTCATTTTTGTCTTAAAAAACTTGAAATAAGACATTTTTATGACCTGGTCTGGTGAATGTGGCTCAAATTAAGAAAAATTAGACAGTTTTTACTACAAATAAGATAAAATGACTTACTTAGATTTCAGCTTTTGCAGTGTGAAAAAAAGTTTCCCATTTTTTTTTAATATTTGTAACTGAGCATTCAACATAAAACAGTGGGAACTTCATGTAAATATGACTTTTTTTT
>RPOG01002543.1:0-89862 GCA_008086565.1 Thalassoma bifasciatum | reverse complement strand
ATAACAGGAACATATAAATATATTTTCATATATTTGGTTGCACCACCTGACATTTTTGGGTGCTCAAATTAAAAATACTAAAAAATAATGAACCTAAAAACTTTGAAATGTTGGTCAACTACTGAAATCTGTTAGAAAACATAATTCTTCACTCAGAAATATGTTTTTATCCATTTTTAAGGAACTTTTTAAAAATAAGTTTTTAGACCCTCTTGTTGTCTTTGACCCTCTCCCACTCTGACAGAATTTGTGTCCCAGGAAAAATATTCACAGGTTTTTTTTTGTCTTTTTCGTCCCAGTCTCTCCTCTCCAGTGTGGACTTGGACTCCTCGGCGGTGGAGGAAAAGAAGGAGCGAGGGAAGGAGGAGCCGGAGCCTCCTCCCCTCAGACCTGTGGAGGTTTCCCTGAGAAAAGTCGTCCCAAATATCCCAGTAAGACCCTCAGACCGTGCAGTACAACTTCGTCCACTAGGGGGCAGCACAGCACAGACATGAAGCTTAAAACCAGCTTCTTCTTCTTTTTCATCATCATGTGTTTCACATTAATACAGTTACAGTAAATGTTGAAATACTGATGTAAAAAAAAAAAAAAAGATAAAGTCACTTTTAGTGATCAAATTTTTATTTTATTTTCCCAATAAAAACAAACAGGCATTTGCACATTACAAAAGTAAAATGCGGAGTTTACATTCACATTCTTGCAGAAAGCCTATGTAAGAATGCATAAATGTAATAAAAAAAAAAAAAAGAGTAAGAGCAATCAACAAATAATAAAGAAATAGAAAAAAATATGTATACACAGGTACATATGATACAATACTCACATATAAGTTAATGGACAGGTCTTTTGTCCATTTTCTTTTGTTTATTTAAATTGTTATTATCTGCACTGTTATTATTTTTACCCTGTAAAATATTGTTTTACCTGTTTGTTCTTACCTGCACTTTTAACATTTTCGATGTAAAGTGACTTTGAGTTTTTATTGAAAATCGCTCTATAAATAAAATTTATTATTATTACATACACATAAGCAAAGATACAAGGATTCAAGGAGTTTTATTGTCATTCAACACATGTAAAACATGGGTGGGATGAAATTAGGTTACCCTGGTCCGGAGCAAGCCCAATTGTAGAAATGAGAATAATAAATATATACAAATATACAATAAAAAAGAGAATAAAAGAAGAACACAAACATCTAACCTTTTTAACAAATAGACAGAATAAAATAATAAACTGTGCAAAAATTGCAGTGTTCATTTGTTCATTTCATATGTGTATTTTTATTATTATTTTTATTGTATATTAAAAAGTATTTTAAAAGTATTTAAAATATTTAAAATAAATATTATATTAATAAATAATTTAAAAGTATTTTATGTATTTAAGTATTTTTATTTTAAAAGTGTTTTAGTACTATAGTTTAAATATATATTATATTGTATATTGTGTATTACTTTTATGTGTATTTTCATACACGTATGGACTCAAACACAAACATCAAATAACATAAATCACAAACTCAAAACCAAAAACATCAAATAAAACCAGTCAAACCCCTGGATCCACTACTGCAATTTTTAATTCAAGTTTTTAACCTGAAACTGACGAAAGCTTTGTAAAAGTGAAAACCAGGTTTTTTATGGCAAAGTCTTTGGCTACGTGGATAAAAAATAAATCACTTTTTTTTTTGTCAAAGTAGATGCTTTACATTTATTTCCTTGAATTGCTCAGAAATGCAAAAATGAAATTCTTGACTTTAGAAACGAGTGTTTTCACATTTTAAAAAGAGCTTTAAAAAGAGCTTTAGATGTTTTTTATTTGACTTGTTAAAAACTCAGATGTTTGTTTTATTCCTCAGGTTCCTGAAAGTAAAGCGCCGCTGCCCGTCAAACCCTCGGTCCTGAACCCGCCAAACTCCAGCCACCGCTCCGTGTCTCCGTCTTCCTCCCCGGGCCTCACCCCCTCCCCCGAGCTGAGACACTCACCCCTGACCCCCCCGACCCTGGAGGAGCTCAGGACCCAGCTGAGGGACCTTAGATCCTCCATAGAACTGCTGAAGAGCCAGCACAGGTACAGGAGACACCACAGGGACAGGTGTGTGTTCAGGTGTGTGTGTCAGGACAACACACTCATATATGTGTGTGTTTGTGTGTGTGTGTGTGTGTGTGTGTGTGTGTGTGTGTGTGTGTGTGTGTTTCAGGCAGGAGATGAAGCAGCTGTCGAGTGCGTTAGACGAGGAGAAGAAGATTCGTCTTAGTTTACAGGTGAGTCAGAGCAAAGAGAGATACAGGGGTTTTTACATTAATAAATTTGACTTTTTAAATCTTCTAACTGTAGAAACATAAAATCAAAAATCATCAGTGACACCTCATTTAAAAGATTAAAGTCTCTAGTTTCAGAAAATGTCATGTTTCAGCAGAATTTATGATTTCTTTTCCATTTTTCAGAGAATATGAATGAAAACACAAAAACTTTTCTATCACTCAAGGCTAGTGTTCGGGTGAAGACATTTATTAACAAACAACTGTGTTTAATCTTTTTAAATCATAATGAGAACAAAATGACGCTGATCAAAAGTTTTATAGTCATGAGGAAAGAAAAAGAATTGTCAAAGTTTCTGCAGGAAAAGTGAATCCAACTGTATAAAAGAGGAAAGGGATATAAAAAGATATCCAAGGAACTGAGGATGCCAATAAGCAGAGTTCAAACTCTAATGAAGAAGTGGAAAATGAGGGATTCTGTTGAAGCCAAACCACGGTCAGGTAGACCAACAAACATTTCAGCTACAACTGACAGGAAAATTGTTCTGGATGCAAAGAAAAACCCACAAATAACTTCAGCTGAAATACAGGACTCTCTGAAAGATGCACAATAAGGAGGCACTTGAGGAAAAATGGGCTGAAGAAAGACATTTCTACACAAATGCCACAAAGTTTCCTGCTTACAATACGCCAAACAGCACAGAGACAAGCCTCAAAACTTCTNGGAAAAAAAATCAAGACAAAGTTCAAATTTGAGATAAAAAGTTGATTTTTTAGAGAAGACATCAAAGTCTTGAAATTAAAAAGTGAAAATTTTTAGATGAAAAGACAACATTTGGTACCTGCCATTGGCTACAGCAGAATAAAGGGAAGGTTCTGGAGTGGCCATCTCAGTCTCCTGACCTCAATATCATTGAGCCACTCTGGGGAGATCTCAAACCTGCAGTTCATGCAAGACAGAGCAAGAATTTACAGGAACTGGAGGCTTTTTGCCAAGAAGAATGGTCAGTTTTACCATCTGAGAAAATAAAGACCCTCATCCACAACCAGCACAAAAGACTTCAAGCTGTCACTGATGTTAAAGGGGGAAATACACGCTGTTAAGAACTGGGGGAGGGAAACTTTTCATCAGGGTCATTCTGGAAGTTTCTGTTGTTGATTTAAAAAGAGTAAACAAAGTTGTTTGTTAATAAACGTCTTCACCAACCTCTAACCATGAGAGACAGAAAGGTTTTTCATAAATTCTGGTCTTTGCTCTTTCAGGTTGTTACTTGAGTGAAAGTAGATGAAAGTTCACTCTGTGATTAATCTGATATTTGATCTTTTCTCTGTGTTTTTGTTGTGTCAGATGGAAGTAGAGCACATAAAGAAGAACCTGTCAAAATGAAGAATTCATTGCCATCCTCAGCGCTCGCCAACACATCAACGCGTTCTCACCGCCGGCCCCAAGAAACTTCAGCCAAAACGTTTGTGCCAAACGATCGTCACGGTCGCCGTCAGCATCATCACATCACGACGGGAGCAGCCACGCCCCCCTCCCCCACGACCCCTCCCCCGGACGCCGCCTTATCCTGTGTTTGCTTTCTTTGTTTTTGTTCGGAGGCTTCTCTGTTTCTGCTTTTCGGCGACGCTCGAGGTCACGGCGGCCTCACCGGTACTTTTTGTTTCTGAGTTTGAAGGAAACTTTGACCTTCAGAGCCCGGTTGGTTCAGACGACCTCTGTGCTGTTCTGTTTCCACGCTGCGGCCTTTGCCTCATCTTTAAATGTGTGTGTGAGCGTGTGTGTGAGTGTGTGAGTGTTATGTTTTTCTATCAAAGTGGAGATTCACGTCTGAAGTTGGTCGTTTTTGTCGGGTCCTGACTTCTCTCGCTGAAGTTAAAGATCAGAAACAGGCACATTTTAAAGGTTAGAGCTGATTCTTCTGCACATTGAGCTTCATGTTTCTATCAAACATCTACAGCACAAGCATGCAATTTTTGTTTTTAATAAAAACAAAATATCACAAACATCACATCCTACCTGAGCGGAGAGTTACGCTTTCAAAGAAATGATGAAAATCTGGCTGAGAATTGTAGGTGTCATATCAAAAAGCTGCTAAGTAGAATCGAAAAAAAAAAGACTTGAAACTTCCCGTAAACAAAAATACTCATGTACTTAATCTAAAAACTGAGAACTAATAATAAGCATTCATAAATATTCAGTCGTTTCTCCATAAAAGCACAAGATGTTAGGTAGATGTTTAACTTTACAGGTGCTGATATTTAAACTTCACAGGGTTCATTCAAAACAGTTTCTGCAAATCTGAAAGCACATGAAACGTTTTTCCTGTGATTTCAATTGAGTGTGTGTGTGTGTGTGTGTTGCCTCACGAACAAAACCTTTTGTTTATTGTTATTTTCTGTACTTGTTTTGCACTTTCTCTCCTTAAATGAACCCAACTGTGCTGCTGCTCGCGTCACATCCTCAGAATCATCCAAAGCGAGACGTATCTGATGTCCGCGGTGCTTTTTCAGTAGCAGTCAAAGGGTAAAATTTCACACAGGGTTTCAGGAATGTAGTAATCGAAGGGTCACAGAGTGTGTGTGTGTGTGTGTGTGTGTGTGTGTGTGTGTGTGTGTGTGTGTGTGCGGGGTAGCATGTACGGCTGTTTGCCTCCCTTCCTTTTATGTGCACAGAATCTATGGCAACCCGTCACTGTGGCCTTCCTGTTTTTGACTCCAAATCTTTTTTTTTTTTCTTTCTTTGTTTCTTTCGTATGACGACGAGAAAACTGCGACAACTGAGGCTACAAGTTGTTTTCTTGACTTGGTCCTTTCTCTCCAGGATAGTGATAAATATATACTTTTATATTTCAGTGTAATAAAGATGCTATTATGTACTGTACGTCTGCGTTTTGTTTTTTACTCAGTGACTCAAACGATCCAAATGTCTGATGTTGAAATGAAACAGAAAGAGAAGTGAAAGTTACTGAATCATCAGGATAAACTTACGGAAAGTGTGACACACCATTTATTTCTGAGACAAAATCACTAAAGAAAATTACTCTGATAAACTTTTTAAGGATCGATAACATCTGTTTATCCTGCAAAGAAGGAAAAAAATCAATTAAAGATGCTTTTTTTCTAACAAACAAACCCACGGCTGCAGCTGTTTTCTGCAGAAAAATAACTGCACGTTGAAAAAAGCGCAACAATATTTTGCATCTGCAGAGATTGCGGGTTGTTATTTGCTGAATTGTGTGATACACAAGAACAAAACAACACTTATGGAGATAAATAGTCAAAATTATGGGGAAAAAAATGAAATTTTGTCTCTTTCTCAAAAGTTTTGACTTGATATGAGCAAAAAAAAACAAAAAAACAAAAACAAGAACAGAGAAATCTCAGCAAAGAGAGTTTTTCAATATAATATTCTGGCATACATTATGAGATAAAAAGTCAAACTTTTGAGGTAAGTACTTGAAATTTTGGGGACAAAGTTTAAATGTTGAGCTTAAAAAAAAATCTTTACTTTAAAATTTTGGATAATAAAGTCAAAATCTTAAGATAAAAAGTCAAAATTTTGAGATAAATAGTCAAATTAAGCTTTTTTGTTTTTTCAATTTTTTGACTATATGTGTGCAAAAATAAACAAGAAATAAAAAATGTCTCAACAATTTTTCAGTTTGATTTTTTTTTTAACTGGTATAAATTATGAGACACCAAGTCAAACTTCTGAGATAATTACTTGAAATTTTGTGGCTAAAGTTGAAAAAACCTATATTTTGAGTTTAGAAGTAAAAAAAATTCGAGATAAAAAGTCCAAATTTTGAAATATATACATGTTAAAATGTAGGCAAAACTATAATTTACTGGCTTAACTCAAATATTCTGAATTGTGAAAAAAAGTAGAAATCTCAAAGAAGACAGTTTTTTCATTTTGATATTCTTTAACTGTCAGAAATTATCTTGAGTCAATTTTTTCTGTTTCTCCAAATGTTTTTCCTTCAAATGTTTTCAGGAATGTAGTAAATAAACAAACGTGTAAATGTTTGTGTTATGAAGCTATTTTGTGGTCTTTGGTAGAGGGTCCTCTTTTTGACACCCCCCCCCCAGAAATGTTATTCTAGGTCCACCCCTGCTGACACACACACACACACACACACACACACACACACACACACACACACACACACACACAGAAAGAGGGCGGACCTCCTGGATCTCTGGTTCTTCCTCTGGTCTGGATGATCCGGGCTGATCTGGACTCTCTGATGCGGGGATAATGTGCAGCTGATGCGGGTTAATGAGGCGGAGATGCGGGGGCACAAACCCAGACGCGCCCCCAGGTGCGCAACAAGTGCGTGAGAAGAGGAGGAGGAGGAGGAGGAGGAGGAGAAGGAGAAAAAGAGGAGCAGAGAGGTGGAAAGTTACCGGAGCCTCCAGCGGCACAGCAGCGCAGCCTCCACCCGGACCAGAGCCATGGACTCCGGGCAGAACACGCAGGTCAGCGACATGGGGGGGGAGCACTCCGCGGGGCTGTGCCTGGGGGAGCGGGACCGGGACAGGGCCGAGGTGTCCAGCCCCAGCCCCCCCGCCAAGCAGCGCTCTCTACGGGTGGTGTACGTGCTGAACGACGGTCTGAAGGCGGTGCTGGCCTCCAGCCCCGAGTCCGGAGCTCTGCAGTGTTTACAGCGGGCCTGCGACTCCGAGAGCGCGCTGCTCACCACCGTCACCTTCGGCCGCCTGGACTTCGNAGAGGAGGAGGAGGAGGAGGAGGAGGAGAAGGAGAAAAAGAGGAGCAGAGAGGTGGAAAGTTACCGGAGCCTCCAGCGGCACAGCAGCGCAGCCTCCACCCGGACCAGAGCCATGGACTCCGGGCAGAACACGCAGGTCAGCGACATGGGGGGGGAGCACTCCGCGGGGCTGTGCCTGGGGGAGCGGGACCGGGACAGGGCCGAGGTGTCCAGCCCCAGCCCCCCCGCCAAGCAGCGCTCTCTACGGGTGGTGTACGTGCTGAACGACGGTCTGAAGGCGGTGCTGGCCTCCAGCCCCGAGTCCGGAGCTCTGCAGTGTTTACAGCGGGCCTGCGACTCCGAGAGCGCGCTGCTCACCACCGTCACCTTCGGCCGCCTGGACTTCGGGGAAACGTCGGTGCTGGACAGTTTCTACGATGCAGGTGAGGAGGGGGTGAGGAGGGGGTGAGGGGGGGAGGAAAGTTTGATTTCACTCACTTTTCCTCAGTGCATTCATAAAAACTTACTCCTGACTGCAGCTGAGAAAGTCACTGATTTCTGCTGCAACATCACGTGACTTTACTTCATTCAGTTTACTTTAAGGTCACGTGAGCAAAAAGTTACAAAAGTTACAAAAAGTTACAAACATAAACTGAAAAACTGGACTTGTTGAAAAATTTTTTGGAACCAGTTCTACGCCGAAAATTTGAGATGCAAGGTGAAATTAATGAGACTAACAGTCTTAATTTGGACTTTTTTATCTCAAACCTTCAACTTTAACTTTGATTTTTATGTCGTAAATTTGATTTCTAACCTCATATTTTGGAATCTCAAAATTTCAGCTTTTTAATCCCCAAACTTCAACTTCTCATCTCAAAATTTTGGCTTAAATACAATGCAAAATAAAATGAATAAGGCTGAAAGTCTGAATTTCGACTTTTTATCTAAAAAAAAAAATTTGACTTTTCATCCCAAAACTTCAACTTTTACTTAAATTTGGAATTTTTTTCTTTCTTGTTAATTTGTTTTCTTTCCTCATTCCTTGGAATATCATCTCAAAATCTTGGCTTGAATTAAAAAAATTAAATAAAATAAAATTTAAAAAGTTGGAAAAAAAGACTTTTTAAATCTTTATCATGCAAAAATTTGAAATGCAAAATAAAATGAATGAGACTAAAAGTCTAAATTTGGACTTTTTATCCCAAACCTTCAACTTTAACTTGAACTTTGATTTTTATGTCATAAATTTGACTTCTAACCTCATATTTTGTAGTCTCAAAATTTCGGCTTCTCAGAACTTCTCAGACATTTTAAACCTTTATCACGCCAAAATTTGAAATGCAAAATAAAATGAATGAGACTAAAAGTCTAAATTTCAACTTTTCATCTAAAAAAAAAAGACTTTTCATCCCAAAACTTCAACTTTTACTTAAATTTTAAATTTATTCTTTCGTGTTAATTTGTTTTCTTACCTCATTCCTTGGAATTTCATCTCGAAATTTCAACTTCTCATTTCAAAATTCTAAATTAAATACATGAAAAAAAAAAAAAAAAAGTTTGGAAAAAAGAGACTTTTTAAACCTTTATTAAGCCAAAATATGAAATGCAAAACGAAATTAATGAGATCAAAAGTCTGAATTTCAACCTTTTACCTAAAAATTTTGACTTTATTTCTCAAAACTTCAGCTTCATCTTTAATTCTGAATTTTTATCTCATAAATTTGACTTACTTCATATTTTGGAATGGCATCTCAGAACTTCAACTTCTCATCTCAAATTTTGGCTCAAATCTAAAAAAAAGGAACTAAAAAGGCCAATTAATGAGATAAGAAGTATAAATTGTGATTTTTTTTTTTTCCCCAAATGTCAACTTTATTGTCCAGAATTTGGCTTTTATGTCAATGTTTGACAAAATATGGGCCAAAAAAAAAAGTTCAACTAGGCTTTTTTTGATCTTTTTAAACTGGCTATAACGGGCTTCCGTAGTTAAGTAGTTTGTGTTTAACTTTCTCTGTTTTTGCTGACACAGTTATACTGTAAATGAAGGAAAAATCTGACTCACAAAGCGCCTGATACTTGGAATGGAAATTTCATCTGTTGTTATTTTTCTGCTTCCTGACATAAACAGACACACACACACACACACACACACACACACACACACACTCCTTAAGTCTCTGTGAGCAGGTTGTTTGAGGTGAGTTGGTGCCAAGAAAACTCTGCCTCATAAACTTTTCTTCCTCTTGCATAAATAACTCTTATGCACATTTCTGCATGTGCACGTCTGCACACGCCTGTTATGCATAGTTGTGCACAATCACACACACTCACACACACACACACACACACTGCAGCTGCATAACACTGAAAGCAAGTGTAGGATAATAAAAATAAGACACAAACACTTTATTGTATGCATTTAAAATCTTGTTGGCAGAGAAAAACCTCCTCAGAGTTTTTCCAAAACAACATGAATCAAATCTACTCTCACTCTGAATTCCTAGGATTGTGTTTATGATCACAATAAAGATCAAACTCTTGCAGTGATTCTGTTACAAAACAATAAAACCACACTCATTGGGAAATGATTCATCACGACCTTTGACCTCAAACCTTGTTCTCTGTTTCACATTATCTGGTTTTGAACATGTCGTGTGTTTGAAGTCGTTCTTGAACAGTAACAGGAAAGAAACAAATGTTTGACGTGTTGCAGCTCGTGGAAATAAAACGGTTTTCATCAGTCGTGTTAAGAGGAAACGGTCTGAAAGGTGTGGTTTGTCCCGGGGCTGCTGGGTAAAATTAGGCGCCAGAAATGTGTTTTTACATGTTTAAATCTCAGGCCTGGATCATGTAAACAGAAAAACACTCTGATGGTTTATTAGTCTGCAGATCTGAAACACATTTTCCAAACCTGCTCGGTGACTTTAGATGAGAAACGATGTTTGGATTTTTCTCTGATCTGAACTTTAACTCTAAAACCACCAGGAGCTTTTTACTGTGGTTGGAGTTTTTGGATGAAAGCCTCAGATTTTCATGTTTTCTTCATCACTTTGGTTTTTTACGCAGCTTTTCCTCAGAGCGATCACAGGATTTAGGTAATTTCCACTGAATTCTCATCAGTCCTGTTACGATCTGTTCTTTATCTTCTTTCTTTTCTTTGGTTTGAAGTAAACAGATCATGGAAACAAAACCCCAGAGGATAATTATATTCACCTCTCTCTGTTTTTAATCCTCTTATATGACAACAGGGGAAATTAAAAGCCTCCAAACCGCTGCAGTGAAATTAAGTCAGAGACTGAGAGGAAGCTCTTTATTTTTCTTCATCATCTGTTTTTCAAGAGTTTCTTGTTTGGTCAAAGCTTCAAACAAATGAGTAAGAAGTGTCTCTAATGGGCAAAAAATTGGGACAAAGGTGCCAAAAAGAGTTAGTAAAATGGACTAAAATGGGTCAAATATAGCAAAATTTTGCAAAAATTGGGAGAAAACCTGAAGAGGAGAAGGCAGGAAGTAAAAAAGAGGGCCAAAAGTGCCTAAACCAAAAGTTTAAAGTGACCTAAATGGCCAAAAAAGAAGCTAAAATTGGGAGAGAACTTGGAAAAATGTCTGAATGTGAGAAAATAATGGTCCAAAAGTGCCAAAACAAATGATTTATAAATAAAAATAGGTTAAAAAGCAGCAAAAATTGGCAAGAATTGGGATAAAACTTTGAAAAACGTCAGAGTCTAAAAAGTTGTCCAAAAGTGCCACAACAAATGGTCTTTAAAGTGACTAAAATTGGCAAAAATTGGTCCAAAGGTGCCAGAATGAGTTAGTGAAATGGACTAAAATGGGTAAAATGGAGCAAAATTTGGCAAAAATTAAGAGAAAACCTGAGGTGGAGAAGGCAGGAAGTAAAAAAGAGAGCCAAGAGGGCCTAAACAAAACAGTAAAAAGTGTCTCAAATGGGAAAAAAAGAAGCTGAAATTGGGAGAGAACTTTGAAAAATGTCAGAATGTGAGAAAATAATGGTCCATGACAAAACAAATGATTGATGGTGACTAAATTTGTTAAAAAGCAGCAAAAATTGGCGAGAATTGGGAGAAAACTTTGAAAGAGGTCAGAGTATAGAAAGTTGTCCAAAAGCACAACAACAAATGACTTAAAAGTGACTAAAATGGGTTTTTAATCCTCTTATATGACAACAGGGGAAATTAAAAGCCTATTATTATTATTAGTATTTTATTGTGTCTACCAAATTCTTCAAACACATTATATGATATTTAAATACTCATTCTGTAATTGATTGTATCACACCATATTGTGTATTTTCTGTGGTTTTAACCCGTCTCCGTTCATATATTTAACCCTTTGTTGTAACAGCAGGTGTTTGTTCCTCTTTCAGACATCGCGGTCGTTGACATGAGCGACGTCTTCAGACAACCGTCACTGTTTTACCATCTGGGAGTTAGAGAGAGCTTCGACATGGCCAACAACGTCATCCTGTACCACGACACCGACCCTGACACTGCACAGTCACTGAAGGTACACACACACACACACACACACACACACACACACACACACACACACACACACACATACCTGTCTGAATGTCCTGCAGACGTTTTTAGAGTTCATAGATGCCATTCCTGCAAACCTCTTTAGAACAAAGTGGTCTACGAGGTTATTTTCAGACTGATGCATGTGTGTGTGTGTGTGTGTGTGTGTGTGTGTGTGTGTAAGTGTGTGTGTGTTGCCAGAGGGGGAAACAGCTGCTGACAGTAGTTAACAGAAATTACAACCAGAGAGTACACGAGGATTCACGCCTCATATCTGATGTGAAATCTGAGCTCACATGATGTTTGTTTTATCTTCCTGCAGGACATGGTGGCACAGAAAAACACAGTAAGTATCCATGTGTGTGTGTGTGTGTGTGTGTGTGTGTGTGTGTGTGTGTGTGTGTGTGTGGGTATCAGGTGATAAAAATACTCAAAGCTGCAGTTTATGCCAAAAAAACTGAATTCATAGAAAGCAGAATGAAGAAGATTCACGCTCTGAAAGTTTTAAGCAGAAAAACNACACACACACACACACACACACACACACACACACACACACACACACACATGCTCGGACACACACACACACACGCACGCACACACACACACACACACACACTCGGACACTCAGTCAAATCCACACATGTGAAGGAAAGAAATTTTAGACCTTTATAGTCGGTTCATCTATTCCTCTTAGTGACTGATTTTCAATGTGTGTGTATTTTCTGTGTGTGTGTGTGTGTGTGTGTGTGTATTCTGTGTGTGTGTGTATGTGTGTGTTCTGTGTATTCTGTGTGTGTGTATGGAGAAGGCCTCTCTAGGTTTTCCCTGGGTTCAGTTGCCTCCAGAGTACAGAGGCTCTGGATTGCGTAATAAAGTAGGTACCATGCTGCACCAGGGCATGATGGGAGATTTCCTCACAGACTAAAAAATAAATTTAACATTAACATTAAAGAGAGGTGAAAACTAGGGCTGAAAATGGGCAAAAAACAGGAAAAAATTGGTTAAAAAATGGGAGAAAATTTGTACAAAGTCAGAAGATGAATAAAAATGGTTCAAATGTGTCAGAACAAGTAAGTAAAAATTGACTAAAATTGAAGCATCAAAATTTGACAAAAAGTGGGATAGAAGCTGGATAAGAAGGCAGAAAGATTAAAAATGGTCAAAAAGCACCAAACAAATGAGTAAAAAGTGTCTCTAATGGGCAAAACAATTGGGACAAACTTGTACAAAGTCAGAATGCAAGAAAACATGTCCAAAGGTGCCAAAAAGAGTTAGTACAATGGACTAAAATGGGTCAAAAATAGCAAAATTTTGCAAATATTGGGAGAAAACCTGAAGAGGAGAAGGCAGGAAGTAAAAGAGAGGGCCAAAAGTGCCTAAACCAAAAGTTTAAAGTGACCTAAATGGGCAAAAAAGAAGCTGAAATTGGGAGAGAACTTGGAAAAATGTCAGAATGTGAGAAAATAATGGTCCATGAGTGCCAAAACAAATGATTAAAAAATAAAAATAGGTTAAAAACTAGCGAAAATTGGCAAGAATTGGGATAAAACTTTGAAAAACGTCAGAGTATAAAAAGTTGTCCAAAAGTGCCACAACAAATGACTTAAAGTGACTAAATTGGCAAAAATTGGGACAAAGGTGCCAGAATGAGTTAGTGAATTGGACTAAAATGGGTAAAATGGAGCAAAATTTGGCAAAATTTAAGAGAAAACCTGAGGAGGAGAAGGCAGGAAGTAAAAAATAGGGCCAAAAGTGCCTAAACAAAAAAGTAAAAAGTGTCTCAAATGGGTAAAAAAAGAAGCTGAAATTGGGAGAGAACTTTGAAAAATGTCAGAATGTGAGAAAATAATGGTCCATGAGTGCCAAAACAAATAATTGATGGTAAATAAAGTGGTTAAAATGCAGCTAAATTTGGCGAGAACTGGGATAAAACTTTGAAAGAAGTCAGAGTATAGAAAATGACTAAAATGGGCAAAAAGCAGCAACAAATGGCGAAAATTGTAAGAAAATATGGAAAAAAAGTTTCAGAAATGAATCATCCTTTCATTGTGGGGGGAAGTAATAGAAACAGGATTTTTTTAGTGAATGTTTCAGCCCTGGGGAAAGAGACTCACACCTCTGTTTGTCGTAGATGAAACTAAAGCTCTAACAGCACGATACTCAACAGAAATGAAGCTGAACTCACCTGTGCTGACGTGACACCTGAACAACTTTCATCCTCTGCTTCCTCCTCATTAACAGCTGTTATAACCCCCCCCCTCTCCATCATCCCTCCATCCTTTCTCCCTCTAACTCCCTCTCTCCTCCCTCCCTCCCGCCCCCCTGCAGGCGTCCAGCGGTAACTACTACTTCATCCCGTACATCGTGACCCCGAACCACGAGTACATGTGCTGTGAGAGCGACGCCCAGCGCAGAGCGAGCGAGTACATGCAGCCGAGCTGGGACAACCTGCTGGGGCCGCTCTGCGTCCCCCTCAACGACCGCTTCACCAGCCTGCTCAAGGACATCCACGTCACCTCCTGGTGAGACCACAGCATCACTACAAACACGTGACACGTCTGCACTCGTTACAGCAAACCTCAGCACAGAATATGAATGAAAACACAAAAACTTCTCTGTGGTTGGTGAAGACGTTTATTGATAAACAACTGTTTACTCTTTTTAAATCAACAACAGAAACTTCCAGAATGACCCTGATGAAAAGTTTCCCTCCCCCAGTTCTTAACAGCGTGTATTTCCCCCTTTAACATCAGTGACAGCTTTAAGTCTTTTGTTGTTGTTGTTGATTCTGATTTTGATTAAGTCCAAAGATTGGAGAGAGTGAGATTAAAAGTCCAATTTTTATAAGATGACAAAACAAAATTAGGAGACAAAATGTCTAAATCATGAGCAATGCATCGACATTTTTGGAAGAAATGTCTAAATAATGACATCAAAGACATGACATTTGAGATTTTAAATAATTATTGACATTATGAGATAAGTTTTCAATATGAGTTGGAAAGTCCAAATTTTGAGATGATAAAAGTCAAAAGTTTAAGTTATAAGTTGAAATTATGATGTAAAATGACAAATTATAAGATTAAAAAAGGCTGAAGCTTGAGATTTTTTTTTTTTTTTTTACTGAAAAGTCAAAATTTTGAGATTTAAAGTCTAAATTATGAGATGAGAAGTCTTTAGTGCTGGTTGTGGATGAGGGTCTTTATTTTCTCAGATGGTAAAACTGACCATTCTTCTTGGCAAAAAGCCTCCAGTTCCTGTAAATTCTTGCTCTGTTTTGCATGAACTGCAGGTTTGAGATCTCCCCAGAGTGGCTCAATGATATTGAGGTCAGGAGACTGAGATGGCCACTCTAGAACCTTCACTTTATTCTGCTGTAGCCAATGGCAGGTCATTCTGCCACTGGAGCCTAAAAAATTCCAAAATGTTCCTTGCAGATCTGTCCATGCCATTCATTACTTAGACCTCTTAGGCAAATGTATTGACCCATTTTTAATATAAATCATTTATATTCTTTCATATTCTTTAATTTTATGATTTGAAATAGCTACAAAAAGTCAAACCGACACTTCAAGAGAGTCCAGATGTCAAAAAAACTGTCAGTGGGATTAAATGGGTAATGTAGCTTAGTGATTTTTTGGCATTGTGCAATTTATCATTATTAGAATTAAGGTTTTTTCTTGTTGTTACACTGAAAATATTGTTTCACTTCACATCTTACCATTTCTTAACTTGGTGCATCAAATTTCTTCTGATTGTATCATATTAAATTTACTTTTTTCAAGTGGTGTTTTCTTTTTGTTGGGAGGGAGAAAATCTTTATTTGTTAGAAGAAATTTCAAGAAGAAAAAGTTGCTTAGTTTCTCACCTTTTTGCATTATTTCCTTTTGACTTTTACTGAACTTTCCTCGGGCCTTCATCTCTGTATTTTTTCATCCTCCTCTGTTTTTCCTCAGTGCCTCCTTTAAGGACACGTTGCTGAACGACATCAGAAAAGCCAGAGAGAAATATCAGGGGGAGGAGCTGGCGAAGGAACTTTCCAGAATCAAACTGCGCATCGACAACACTGAAGTCCTGACGCAGGACATCGTCATGAACCTGCTCTTTTCTTACAGAGACATTCAGGTACGAGGTGTTAATGAGGAGGAGCAGGAGCAGAAAAAGAACTGCTCTGAATTTATCCTGATGTGACCCTCAGGATTACGACGCCATGGTGAAGCTGGTCCAGACTCTGGAGATGTTACCGACCTGTGATTTAGCCACGCAGCCCATGATCCAGTTCCACTACGCCTTCGCCCTCAACAGGTACGAAACACTTTAACCCTGAGTTTATATCACGGTATAAAATCATCTTTTTCCTGTGTTTGTGCAGGAGGAACAGTCCAGGTGACAGAGAACAGGCTCTGCGTGTGATGCTGCAGGTTTTACAGTCCTGTGAACATCCAGCGCCCGACATGTTCTGTCTCTGCGGACGAATCTACAAAGATATTTTCCTGGATTCAGACTGTAAAGACACCAAGAACAGGGACAACGCCATCCAGTGGTGAGAGGAGCCAACTCTAACAACTACAGCTCCAAACGTGTTAATAATCAACATTTAGGAGCCACAAAACACAGAGAAACCAACACTGTTTTCAACTACTTAATTATGTTTCACCATTAAAATGATGATGCGCTCTGAGACAGCGCGTCTATGTCAACCTGTTGCACGCATAGACTGTATAATGAGTGGACGTAACGACGTTCGGCTCAAACTGAAGCCTCCAGCAGATGCTCCGCCCCCTGGTGTCTGGCTGCAGTAATCCAGTATTCGGGGCGGGGGACCACAGACCGACGTCATATCCAGTATTCGGGGCGGGGGAGGTGTCTGGCTGCAGTATAGGTCATAAGCCCCGCCTCCCCATGTATTCCAGATATGAGCCGGGAAAACTTTAAAAAATTCTGATACCTGGTAGAAACGTTTCTCTCATCCTTACTCTAAGGTAGTATGATGATGTCATCTGGCTGCATGGTGTTCAGGTGTTTTTTTTTCTGAGAAGTTAGTTTCTCATTAGTTATTGGACGTTAAAAACCGTGATATAAGTTTCGTTTTACGATAGTTGACAGCTGCCGTTCGTGAGTAGTTTTTATCGGGGATATAAGAAACTTCGGGAAAGAGCCAAAAGGAGACTAAACCTTCTGAAGAAGAAGAAATAAATATTTTTATTTCTCTTTTTTACTCGGCTCCACCGGAAATTCTCTACTGCGCAGACTCTGGCTGCACAATGGCGGCTAGAGAAACAGGGTTTTTTGGCTTCAAAAACGTAGAATGGTGACAGGCGGAGCCACGCTGTTTATTCTGTATACAGTCAATGGTTGGGAATCACTGATTTAGATTGTATTTGTTATTTTGATGGCGGCTGTTTGTGTGTAAAAGTGTTCCAGTTTGCACCTTCCGTTCACACACGTCAAATCTAGCATGTGTGAATTCCTCCCAGTATTTTTCTGATATTCTGCACATTAATGAACACAGAAATGTTAAAGTGATAGTTATTCTGCTCATTTCACAGACACAAAACACGGTGCACCCAGTTAATGCATCAGCTTTTTACGCATGATCAAGTTTGTACATGTTTTTAGACGTGCAAACCTTTAGTAGAGCAGATAGTCACAATAAATCAGATAATTCAGAGACTTTTTCTCCTGCAGGTACAGAAAAGGCTTCGAGCTGCAGCCCACTCTCTACTCAGGGATCAACCTCGCCGTCCTCCTCATCGTTGCTGGTCAACAGTTTGAGAGCTCCATGGAGCTGAGGAAAATCGGTGAGAAAATCAGAAACCTGACAACAACCGCACTGAGGGTGAGGATTTATCTCACGGTTACATTAATAAGCTGTTTAATGTTTTTTTTCTGCTCTCAGGTGTGAGGTTGAACAGTCTGCTGGGGCGTAAAGGATCTCTGGAGAAAATGAATAATTACTGGGACATCGGGCAGTTTTTCACCGTCAGCATGCTCGCCAACGACATCCCCAAAGCGACTCAGGCAGCGGAGAAACTCTTCAAACTCAAACCTCCACTCTGGTACAGACGGAGGATGATGGTGCAGTCGTTCTGTCGCTTCATTCAGCGTTTTTGACTCTGATTACCTTCATGTTTCTTTCTCAGGTATTTGAAGTCTGTGGTGCAGAACCTGCAGCTGATCCTGAGGTTTAAGAAACAGTCGGTGGAACATTCTCCTCTGAGGGAGAGACTCAACTTCTGGATGGACATTATCGTGGAGGCCACGCAGGGAACCACCAACCGCCTACGCTTTCCCGTATGTAAACACACGTTCATGCACATAAATGATCAATCATCTCCTCCTGTTTACAGACGAACTCTAACACGTCTGTGATTCTCTCTCAGGTGTTGATTCTGGAGCCGACTAAAGTTTATCAACCGTCCTACGTCTCCATCAACAACGAGGCTGAAGAGAAGAACGTCTCCATCTGGCACGTTTCTCCTGCTGAAACTGTGAGAAACAGCAACTTTAAACTAAACCTCGATGAAACCAAACTTTTTTATTTACCTGCTTCTTAGTGCATTTATGTTCCTGTGTCCAAAAAAACGAAAACAAGCATCTATTGGCTTTATCTCCATATCAATTGTGCAACAACTGAGTTTTGAAACATGAGTTAATGTTGACATTCAGGGCAAAGGTCGGCCTCTTGAAACCTTAAGGATTATTTTTCTTTATTTCATCTGAACCTTTAACCTCAATTTTTGTGCCCTGATGCTTAAAGTTGCACCAAAATTTGCCTAACTCTCTTTTTCCTGGAGAATTTATGATCTGATGCTTCCTGGCTGCTTTGAGCTTCATGCACCAAATGTTTTGTGCATAAATATCACGGCAAGACCTATAAAAAAGTCTTTTATAACCATGGTGAATTCCTGACAGGAAGTTTGGAAATTGGAGTTAAATGTCAGATTTTGACGAACTAGTCCAACAGTTTTTTGTTGAATTAACCCCAAACGTGGCTTAAGTATAAGAAACACTTGGAGAATAGAAAATTACTAAAGAATTTTCATAACTCAGTGGGCGTGACCAACATTGTGACAAATTTGCAGAAAACTTTTTTGTGTTTATGTATTAGGCTGAGGCCTACACAAATGTTTGTAATGGTATGAACAGGACGTTCATTTATTAACTTTAAAGTGGGGCTTTTCAAGTTTGCAGGGTGAATATTTCTGCAAAAACATTGAAGCTTAAGTAGCTTTTAAATTCAATGTTGGATCAGGACCAAAACACATTAAATTGCATTGAATTTGTATTAATTCCTTCACAGAAAGGGATCCATGAGTGGAACTTCACTGCCATGTCCATCAAAGGCATCAGGTACGAGACTAAAAGTGGAGGTGAATCAAGTAAAATCAGAACTTAAAGAGGGGTAATGTGCGCTTTTTCTTAGTCTGTATTCTGACCCTATGGTGCCCCCTTAGTATCTTTAAACGAATCCTTATTTTCTCTCACTGATGTTTTAGAAAACTCGTACTTTGTTTTGGCTGCTGTCTCTTTAAGATGAACCCCCTTCCCTCTGATTGGTCAAGCCTTAATAAGTGTAATAACCCAACTTTTCTATGTGTTTTTTGTGTAACCAGTTTGCAGTTTTAAATGTTATGGCACAAAACTTCACTTTCTTTCACTGAAGTGGGTGTAATGTTGTATGACAAAAGGCAGAATACCCCCCCTTTAAGTTTGCACTTGTTGAAATGAAGGTGTGGTAAACTTTTTGTGCATCTTCTCCCTAGCATCAGTAAGTTCGACGAGCGTTGCTGTTTCCTCTACGTCCACGACAACTCGGACGATTTCCAGATCTACTTTTCCACGGAGGAGCAGTGCGGTCGGTGAGGACACACACCTCTGGATGTGTGTGTGTGTGTGTTTGTGTAGGTGTGTGTGTTTGTCTCCATACCAGCCGATGAACCGTGGCGTTGTGTCGCTGACGTTTCCTCCAGGTTCTGCTCGATGGTGAAGGAGATGATCACGCTGGACGGGACGGGGAACTCTGTGGAGCTGGAGGGGGAGGGCGACGGGGACACTCTGGAGGTAAATCAGGATTTAAACAAACTTATCAGGAAGTTTCAGACGAATGACGGAGGAAACGTGTGTGTTTCAGTACGAGTACGACACCGACGAGACGGGCGACCGGGTGGTGCTGGGGCGGGGCACGTATGGAGTGGTGTATGCTGGGAGAGACCTCAGCAACCAGGTCCGCATCGCCATCAAAGAAATCCCAGAGAGAGACAGCAGGTAGATCAGGGTGTTTTAAAATCCTCTCTGCGCCATCAGATATTTTTCTGATTCTCTGTGTTTGTGTCAGATACTCTCAGCCCCTCCACGAAGAAATCGCCCTCCACAAATACCTGAAGCACAGGAACATCGTTCAGTATTTGGGCTCCGTCTCTGAGAACGGATACATCAAGATCTTCATGGAGCAGGTTCCTGGAGGTTTGTGAAGAGTTTCCCTCAGACTGTGGGGGCTCGTCCGGGATCAGGGGTGAATTCCAATTCCTGTCTTAAACCTCAATCTCTAAATGCTCCCGCGAAGTGTAAGTTCTGTCCTGATTCTCAGAATGTTAAGGTTGAGGGGTAAGACTGAGGCTGTATCTCCCTAAACTGAGATTCTCCGACACCACCCTTGGGGGCAAGGGCTACCCAGAATGCATTGCGTATTTTCAGTAAATAAACATGGCGTCCAAAGCGGCAGAGAAGGCGAGCTACAAATTAAGTATTTTCTTTGTTAATGGAGATATAAATATTATGAAAACCATTGTATTATCTTAGTTTAGACCCATTTTATGGATTATTTACCTCGTTGTTGCATAACATTTGTTTTTATTTTACGATCTTTTGTCAATAGCGTCCGGTGCAGACAAGCCATGTTGCTTTCGTTTAAGTTAGTTAACGTTACAAAATGGTCATTTTTCTCCGTGGTAATGTAGTTGTTTTATCAAGATAACAGCCTATATAACATGCTTGTGCTGATAATGGTATAAGATGACCGGGCTAATGTCATCTCCTGTAGCTGCAGAGTTATGTAACGATAGTTATAGCTGGTGTTTACCTTTCAATAAACTATGGTTTGCTGTGACAGCTGAATATGTCCGTGGTTGTGTTATTTATACAGATATTTTTTTGATAACGCTAACCGAAGGAATAACTGACAGACAGTCCACAACAATTTCATTTGCATTTAAGGGGTGTCCCATTTCTAAGTCACAAGATAAACCTTAACACTTGGTTTTGAGGGCGACTAAGATTGAGGGTTAAGAAAGGAATTGGAATTGGGCCCAGGTCTGACCGCCTGACTCTCTCTTTTTTCTCTGCAGGAAGTCTGTCTGCGTTACTGAGGTCTAAATGGGGTCCGCTGAAAGAGGCCACCATCATTTTCTACACCCGTCAGATCCTGGAGGGGCTCAGGTACCTGCACGAGAACCAGATCGTCCACCGAGACATCAAGGTACAAGGACGCACGTCAGACAGGAAAATATCTGAAAAAAACAACTGTCAGTGTCTGTAATTAATCTCCAAATCTTTAAATGTGATAAGAAACAACAACTACAGGTCAAACATATTTTCCTGTTGGTCTGAGCTTCGACAGTAAAAAAAAACACATCCAGTTTCCTCATGTTACAGCACATTACAGTATGTTTTAGAGTTAGAGTTAATTTATTTTTAAAATAGGGACAATACGTATTAATGGACAGGCCAAGTCCATACAGGTTAAAATCAACAACATAGAGCATGTTACCGTATATTCTGTCATGTAAAATTTTATGTACAGATAGGGATAGAAGGACGTACTTTAGCCTTTTATTCATTTTGCTACATTTTATTACGGTAGTTCATGATTCAATATGTTATTTTTTGTCACATCACGTTCAGTTACAATCTTTTCTATATGTAAGTTGTTTTAATTTTGTTATGTTAGTTTTTTTTTTTCATTGTATTGTTTTGTTTTGTTGTTATAATGTTGGGTTTTTTTGTACGTTTTTTTCCATCACATTATTTTTCTGTCTTCTGTCAAGATGTTTTTTGTTATGTTGCTTTTTTAACCCTCTGATGCATGAATTATTAACGTCAGTATCTGGATTTTTCCTTTGAGTGTTTTTATTTGTCTTAAGGCATGAAAAAAAGTTTTCTTTTTTTTTTCTTCAAATATTTGTAACAGAACATTCAACATAAAAAAGAGTGAAATTAATGTAAACATAACTATATTTTTGTTTGACTTCCTTTCTTCTTTTTTTTTAATTTCATGAATAATCTTTTTTTAATGCTATGCGAAACATTTTGACTCTCTTTCATCCATTTTAACACTGAATAATTTATAGTTATTACGCTGTTTTACCCTCAAATGTTTGTCTATAACTTTTTTTTTAAATATATATGTTTGGAAAAAGAATTGAAAACATTTTTCAGGTCCTAAGAAGAATAAAAATATCCTGACACAGGCCAACATGAATTTCCACCACATGAACCATTGAATTTAGGAGTAAATAACTTTTAAATAGGTGTTTACTGTAGTGACCACTATGCACCACAGGGTTAAATTCCCATTGTTTTTTGTTATCTTTTTTTAATTTGTTGCTTTATTTTTTATTGTTTTTTTTGTCAAGTTTTTTTTCATTACATTGTTTTTCGTCACGTTTTTCGTTACATTGTTTTTCGTAGCTTTGTGATTTTTTATCCTGTTAAGTTATGCAACTTTATGTCAGCTTATTACGGCCTTTAACATCTGGTTTTGAGGTTTAACTGTTTGAAAAATAACTTCACATCAATAATGTTGTGCTCACACTTCTGTGTTTGATCCTCTTGTTGTTGTTTGTGTTTCCTTCAGGGTGATAACGTCCTGGTGAACACCTACAGCGGCGTCTTAAAGATCTCAGACTTTGGGACCTCGAAGCGTTTGGCTGGAGTTAACCCCTGTACAGAGACATTTACAGGTAAACTTCTAAAGTGTTTTCCGACTCCTCTCCTCTTTGATCTCAGAGTAAACCAACTTTAAAAAGGAGTAAAAAAAAAAAAACTCCTTTAATCTGAGGAGAGAAACGTGCTTCTCTCTGCTTTTATGGACTCTTAGAAACTCTGCAGTTCATCAGTGTAAATATCACACAACCCTCAAAATGTCAAGAGCTGCCATCAGCCTCTATGGAAACACACACACACACACACACAGAGTCACAGAGGAGTGTGTGTGCAGGACATTAAAGCTGCAGACTCATTGACCATCTGTCCTCCTCCAGCAGTAATAGAGGTGTGTAATGAGATTATCTAATCAAGCAGAGGCAGAGGATGTTTACCTTTCATTAGCAGGTGTGTGTGAGAGTGTGTGTGTGTGTGTGTGTGTCTTTATCTCTTTCCACTCTGACTCTTTTTATAGCCGTCATCACCTCCGACTGTTGACATCAGCACGTGGAGCGAACAGCGAGCAGCGAATACCAGATCTGCTCCACATCACTGAGCGAAGTTAAAACACTCAGAGTCTGATCTGAAAACGTTTGCATGAACAAAAACACGTGAAAACTCCACAGCGCGTGCAAAACTGATCAACTCACATCATCAGAAAAATGTGCAAAATCCTGGGAGGAAGAAGCACCTGCAAAGTGATTTAACAAACCTGAAACTCTTTGGTGTTTTTGTTTTAGTGTTTATATTTCACACGCTTTAAAAACAGTTGCAAACTGGAACAGCTTTATTTCCAAATACCAACTTGTTTTGCACACTTATTTTAGTATTTTATTCCATTTATTTATTTGACAGGGACCATACAAGACAAAAACTGTCATGCCATAGTTAGCTATAAAGTTAATTTTCATCTGTGGTCCCTGGGCAGGAAGATGCACAAGAATATACAATACAAATAACAAAAGATGAACTAACATTTAAAACAAAACATACTGAATAGCAGTCCATCACTGACAACACCACATTTAAAATGACATTTTTCTATTTTTGATTGTATTGTAAATTTTATTGTTGGTTTCTTCTAACCCCAATTATTTTTTCTACTCTTGCACAGTGTGATGAGCAACTGGCGACGAGATTAACAAAGTATTTCTGATTCTGATTCTGATTCTGATTAGGCTCAAACAGCTTCGGTCCAGTACAAAACTCTACAGACAAATGTTTAGACATCTCCACAGCACAAGAACTCTTAAAAAAACTCTTAAAAACTCTTTAAAATAGAAAAGAAATAGCCTATAACAGTGATTCCCAACCTGTGGGCCATGGCCCCCTGGTGGGCTGTGAAGGTGTTACAAGTGGGCCGCCAAATCATTTCCAAAACAGCATAATTTGGGTGAAATGTAATTTTATAAGACACCAGATAAAATTAAAAAGAAAGATACAGATAAACAGAATAATGTGTTAAATGTTGGGAAATGAAAAATATTCAGATATTCACATATAAAAAAAAAAACATCCACAAAAAAGCCCAATAGGTAACATAACAACACCCAATATGTAATGATAAATATATAATTATGAGACCCAAAATGTAATTTGTCAAAAAAGTAACAAATGTATAATGTATGTATCAAAAGCCAAAATGTGATAACTGACTTAACTGTGACGAGTTCTTACATTTTAGGCAAAACTTTACTTTGTTTGGGTTTTATTTCAAATTTGGGTTGTTGTTACAGATGGGGCGCTAGTAAGACATTTTATATCCTCATTAATTATCAGATTTGTGGTGAGTTGCAAACTTTTTTGAGGCTTAAAAGTGGGCCCTGAGTTGGAAAATGTTGGGAACCACTGGCCTATAATATGATTTGGAGATTCTCTGTCTCTCTGCACAAAACAGGTTGGCACAGATCATATCAGCATGATCATAAAATTGTTGAAAAACAGCGTTAGTTTTCTGTGTTTTATGTCTCTTAAATGTAGATTATTAGACGTGTGGAGAGTCGGAGCTTTTTGTTTGGGAGTTTTTCTGTAAATCCAGAGATTCAGAGGAGTAGGGAGGATGAGAACACTATGATAAAGTCAGCAGCAAAATAAAAGATGAACTATGTTTTTTTGTTATTTCACAGGTGTTTCCCTTTCTCCAACAAAGATAACAAGACTTAAAGTTCTCATTTTTGGATTACAGCCTCTCTACTCTGCTGTTTTTCTGCAGGAACTCTTCAGTACATGGCTCCTGAAATCATCGATAAGGGCCCTCGAGGTTACGGGGCCCCGGCCGACATCTGGTCCCTGGGCTGCACCATCATCGAGATGGCGACGGGGAAACCGCCGTTCCACGAGCTGGGGGAACCACAAGCCGCCATGTTTAAGGTTCGTACCGTGTGACGCTGGTTAAAGAGGAAGCAGATTCTTTTAGATCGTCCTCTGAGGAGTTTTTCTGTCGCTCTGTCTCAGGTGGGAATGTTTAAGATTCACCCAGAAATCCCAGAGTCTCTGTCGTTAGAGGCCAAGTCCTTCATCCTGCGCTGCTTCGAGCCCGATCCTCACAAACGAGCCATCGCCTCCGACCTGCTCAGGGACACGTTCGTCAGACAGACGACCAAAGGGAAGAAGAGCAAGATCGCCTTCAAACCCTCAGGTGAAACATCCACATCACACACAAACACAACCTCATCAAGAAACTTTCACAGCCATATTTTCTTTTTTAGTTTAACTATTTCTTTGTAGATGAAGAGCAAACATTTTACAGTCAGCATAGACGCTACAAAAACAAAACAAGCTTCAACAAACTTAAATAATTCCTCAGCAGTTTAACTCTTCAAAGATTTTTTTGTTTTTCCTGAAGCAACGTATGACAAAGATAAAAAAGGAAGATGTCAGTTTAAAGTGTAAATGGAAGAGAAAATGCAAAAATAAAGTCAAGAAGCCAAAAATAAAGTAGAGATCAGATGAAATCTGGTCTTATAGCTTTAACATGTTCAGACCATTTGGACCAGGTTTTATGAAATCTTTCCTTCTGAACTTTAACGGAGAATGAAAACCTCTGCAGCCAGATTCATGTTTTCTGTAAGGAAATCACTGTACACTGTAAAAACGTAAATCTAAACAAGTCATTCTGTCTTATTTGTAGTAAAAATTGTCTTATTGTTCTTAATTTGAGCCACATTCACCAGACCAGGTCATAAAAATGTCTTATTTCAAGTTTTTTTAAGACAAAAATGAGGTGTAACTTGCTTGTAACAAGTCACAAAAATCTGCCAATGGGATAAGACGAATTCACCCGGGAAGTTTCTTGAAATTAGAAAGATGTCTTAAAACAAGAATCTTTTATCTTATCCCATTGGCTGATTTTGTTAACTTGCTACAAGCAATTTACACCTCATTTTTGTCTTAAAAAAACTTGAAATAAGACATTTTCCAGGACTTATCAGTAGAATGTGGCTTGTATCAAGAATAATGAGACAAATCTTACTAAAAATAAGACATAATGACTTGCTTAGATTACAGTTTTTGCAGTGTAGCCACCAATCATGAAACAACATCTGAGTTCAATCATTTATTTAAACAAGCTTCATTTATACTTTTATACTTTCACTGCACTATCATTTTCTTTCAGCATGTAAATATTATGTAAATATTTGACGTGTCTATTTGTTATTCTTTTTGTTTGTAGTTGTTGATAATATCCTATATGTAAATTACTAGTATTATTATTATGTTTTCTTTTTCTCTCTCCTGTGCGCCTTACAACCGAGCACAAACCTGGCAATTAAAGTTCTAATTCTGATGAATTACTCTGTGTTTTGTTACTATGAGAAGCTCTAATATCATTTATTATTTCAGTCCAGGTCCATAAACATGTAAAGATGTTTGTGTTAAAATGTTTGTCAGCTGTGAAAGAAGCTGCAGTGTCACAGAATGAGGAGTGAGTGGAGCACCTAGAAACAGAGGAACCTGCACCGAGTCTGATGGAGATAATAAAACATTTAACAACAAAATAATAAGAAAACATTCAGATTGATAAATGCTGATCTGTATTTGGATTATTTCTGTTTCCTGTTTCCTGTCTCAGACTACATCCACAGCGTTTCTCTGCCCGTGCAGCTTCAGTGTGAAGCCGCCGGCAGCAGCAGCAGCGAACACGGCTCCGTCAGCCCCGACTGCGACTCCAAACACGACGTTTTCTTCCAGAAAAAGAAAATCTCCGGCTCCGAGAATCTGCTCAAACCTCCAAACTCCAACTACCTGAGGTCAGTGTCGTACAGGTGCAGAGTTATTTCTCTGTGACCTGAACTTTAAGGGTGAGAAGATTTACAAGAATAATCTAACTGTGATTATTATTTCCTATATTGCAATTTTGATTTTTTTTGTGTGATTATTTCTAGTTTCCCATCTTCTCTGTTTTTAAACAAACTCATTGTAGAACATGAACAGTTACATTAATTACAACTGAAATCTAAACAAGTCATTCTGTCTTATTTCTTAGTAACATTTGTCTGACTATTCTTGATTTGAGCCACATTCACTAGACCAGGTCATAAAAATGTCTCATTTCAAGTTTTTTAAAGACAAAAATGAGGCATCAATTGCTTGTAACAAGTAAAAAAAAATCTGCCAATGGGATAAGATAAAAGATTCTTGTTTTAAGACATCTTTCTAATTTCAAGAAACTTCCCGGGTGAATTCGTTTTATCCCATTGGCAGATTTTTTTTGACTTGTTACAAGCAATTTACACCTCATTTTTGTCTTAAAAACTTGAAATAAGACATTTTTATGACCTGGTCTGGTGAATGTGGCTCAAATTAAGAACAATAAGACAATTTTTACTACAAATAAGACAGAATGACTTGCTTAGATTTCTGTTTTTGCAGTGCAACAACAACAACCGACTGATTTTTACACATTTTAACCACTTTTACCTTCTTTTTTCACACTTTTGGAACATTTTTTGATATTTTCTCACTATTTAACAGGCTCACTCTGAACTTTACGTGCCATTTTTTTTGTTCTGTAACTTTTGAACCATTTTTTGGAACTTTGTGAGTATTTCCTGGATTTATCCCAATTTAAATGCAAATTTTTGTTGCTTTATTGCCCATTTTTACCACCTCTAACTAAGTTTTATTTCTCCTCTTTGCTGTTTTTTCCTCTTTTCTCCACTTGTATAGTTTCTTTAGTAAAGGTAGTTTTGAACAGTTTGTCTCTTTGGTTGAGTAACTCTGGTGTAGAACAGAAAACATCTGCTGGTTATAGAAATATTTCACTGTCTGACATTAGAATATTATAACAGGACATTTAATCGCAGTCGTGATTTATTCTAGTTTGTGATAATTACCGAGCTCTAAGAGTGAGGCTCGCTACTCCAGATATTTAATCCAAAGACTTATTTTTATCACCATGATTCATTCTGGACGTAAAACCAATGTCCAACTTTGCTCAGATCGTGTGTGTGTGTGTGTGTGTGTGTGTGTGTGTGTGTGTGTGTGTGTGTGTGTGTGTGTCAGTGTGTGTTTCGGTGACAGGTGGCGTCCTTGTGCTCACAGTTCGCTCCATTTCCTTTAACAGCACAGAAATAATGAGCTCTGATAATTTTATGAGCTCTAACCACAAACTGAGCACACACACACATGTTAATGCACATGCAGGTGTGTGTGAGTGTGTGTGTGTGTGTGTGCTGAGTCATGCTCTCCTCTTCTGAACACACAGAGTCTCCAGGAGAAGCTTGTATCTGTAAATAACCTGGACACACACACTCACAGCTGTAAATCAGTGTGTGCTCCACACACACAGTCCGGGTGTTGGATTACACTGAGATCACTCTGTCCTCTGTGTGTGTGTGTGTGTGTGTGTGTGTGTGTGTGTGTGTGTGTGTGTGTGGCAGTGTTCCTGACGAGGGCTCGGTGTCAGAGGACCGCAGCGCCCCCCCCTCCCCCGAGGACAGAGACAGCGGTCTGTTCCTGCTGAAGAAGGACAGCGAGCGCCGAGCCATCCTCTACAAGGTCCTGAACGAAGACCAGGCCAAGGTCATCTCCAACCTGAGGGAGAACCACATCCAGGTCACACACACACACCTGCTCACACACACACCCACACACACACACACACCTGCTCACACACACACACACACACACCCCATCAGGAGACAGAATCAGAAATAAAACTTGAGCTTCTCTCCAAAACCCGACTGTTCTTTCCCAAAACAGGAATCAGATTCATCAAAAACATTAATGAACAAAACTGAAACAGCTTTTAGGAGTTAATTTACATTTTAACCCTCTGATGAATCATGAATTATTAAAGCCAGTGTCTGGATTTTTCCTTTGAGTGTTTTTTTTTGTCTTAAGGCATGAAAAAAAGTTTTCTATTTCTTTTCTTCAAATATTTGCAACAGAACATTCAACATAAAAAAGAGTGAAATTAATGTAAACAACTATTTTTTTGTTTGACTTCCTTTCTTTTTTTTGGTAATTTCATGAATAATCTTTGTGAAACATTTTAGCTCTCTGTCATCTATTTTAACACTGAATAATTTATAGTTATTACGCTGTTTTACCCTCAAATGTTTGCCTATAACTTTTTTTTTAAATATATATGTTTTGAAAAAGAATTGAAAACATTTTTTCAGGTCCTAAGAAGAATAAAAATATCCTGACACAGGCTAATATGAATTTCCACCACATGAACCATTGAATTTAGGAGTAAATAACTTTTAAATAGGCGTTTACTGTAGTGACCACTATGCACCACAGGGTTAATGAACCATGTGAATATGTCAGATTATAACCAACGGCTCATTTACATCTTTAGTCCCTTCAGCAGGTTGAAGTTAACAACATAAAATAAAATCTATAAAACAACAGTAAGGACAAATGGAACAGTTAGTAAACAGGAGGAGCAGTTACAAAGAGTGAAAAATGTCCTTAAAAACACAATAGGACAGGAAATAAGAGAGATGTGAAGTGGAAACATCCAGGTCAAGAGTCAGGGGATCATACATGTTTCACTGGTGATAAATGTTAAAATTAGAAATTAAAAGGCTGATTAAAGTGATTCAACTGATTTAAGTGCAGAGTACTGAGGTGATTTGAAAGATAAATTGAAATTTACAATCCCACTGAAGGCACAAAACCTGTTTTATCTTGAAATCTCAACTGTGTGGAGATAAAGAGACGTCTTCAGTTTACAGAAGCAGAAACTGATTTCACCACAGGGGGGCGCTGCTGCCTCTGGTTTAGAGTTTCAGTGCAGGATTTTATGACCCAGAGCAGAGACTTTAGCTGTTTTCCAAACCTCCTCCTTCCACATGTAGTCTGTAGTGTGACTGTTTTGTTGGACCTGTTTAGTCGTATACTACTCTGGATTTCTGTTTCAGGAAGTGGAGCTGATGGTTTTTCTAATGTTTAACTTTATCATAAATAAATCCATGAGAACATTTCAGTCATTAATTCACCACATCAATCAGTGGAGAAGTTACAGGAGCAATAAAAGTAGATAAGTTAAATTAGATGTTAATGAGATACAAAGGAAAATAAATAAATGAAATTAANCTTCCACATGTAGTCTGTAGTGTGACTGTTTTGTTGGACCTGTTTAGTCGTATACTACTCTGGATTTCTGTTTCAGGAAGTGGAGCTGATGGTTTTTCTAATGTTTAACTTTATCATAAATAAATCCATGAGAACATTTCAGTCATTAATTCACCACATCAATCAGTGGAGAAGTTACAGGAGCAATAAAAGTAGATAAGTTAAATTAGATGTTAATGAGATACAAAGGAAAATAAATAAATGAAATTAAACATGTGAAGGAAGTTGTAATTTTTTTGAGAATTTTTATGTTTTTTTTCATTATTTTTAGTGGTTCAAGGAACATTTTTAATTCATTTAGAAAAACAACAAATTCAGGGAGAGATTAGAGTCCTGATTTTATCACATTTGTAAAGGTATAAAAGTTTATTACAGCAAAATCCCCATATTTGATTTTTACTCTTGCACCAAAAGTTATCGTGTATTGAAAATAAATCTGAAACCAACTGACTTTTTATTTTTCCAGCTGGTGTAAAAACTGCGTCCTCATTACCCACGTAGGCTGTTAGTGTAAAATAAAAAGTGATAAATGATTTAGGGGCTTTTATGAATTTGGTAAAAGTAAACAGCTCTTTCATGATGANATGAAGTGAGCAGATTTACCGCTGTTTCTTTCCTGTCACTTCACTTTTATCTCTGGGACCGTTTCACATTTTTGTTGTTGTGTTGTAGTTGAGCTGATTTATTCCAGTAGGTGTCAGTAATTCACCTCAACCTGAGCGCCCCCAAACTGACAAACGCCATTAGCGCCGTGCATTGTGGGAAACAGTACGCCAGGTAGACTGGTCCGTTACAGACTGAGAAATTTTCCCAGATCAGTAGAAACATCCGGGAACTTGTAGTTTACTACAGATCTACCAAGTTTTCACAAACTGATGCTACAAACTGAATTTCAGCAGAAGTAGGAGGAGGTTTGGAAAACAGACTTTATCATGTTGCTTGTCTGAAGAGTCTTTAAGTTTGTGTTTTATTTTCTTGTTGTTCCTGCAGCTTAAATCTTTGTCGTCAGGATTTTTCCTCTTTTGAAGCTTAAACTCGTCAGTTTCTCTCTTTTCTGTGTTTTCAGGGCAGCGAGGAGCTGCAGCTGTCGGTCGAACACATCAAACAGATCATCTGCATCCTTCGAGACTTCATCCATTCCCCGGAGAGACGCGTCATGGCCGCCACCATCTCCAAGCTCAAGCTGGACCTGGACTTCGACTCCACCTCCATCAACCAGATCCAGCTGGTTCTGTTCGGCTTCCAGGACTCGGTCAGTGTGGGAAACTCACCCCCCCGTCCACGGTTAGAACCATGTCTCACCTCCACTTTCATCCTCAGGTCAACAAAGTCCTGAGGAACCATCACATCAAACCTCACTGGATGTTCGCCATGGACAACATCATCCGCCGCGCCGTGCAGGCCGCCATCACCATCCTCATCCCCGGTCTGTGACCTCACAGATTTAAGACGCCAATCTGCACATTTATTCATTCACGTTCAGGGGCGGATCCACTGGGGGGGCACAGGGTGGAAGCTGCCCCTGTTAAAACAAAACTTATTATAAATATGATGATATTCAACGACTGACTAAGAGATAAAGTCAAAAATATGAGAAACAAGTTAAAATTTTGAGCTTATAAATGATGCTTTGAGTTTTAAAGTCATATTTTGAGTTAAACTGTCAAAAGTAAGGGAGGGGGAAAAACCGAAATTATGAACTTAAAAGTGACAAATATTGAAACGAAAAGTCAAATTAATTGGGCAAAAGTTGAAATTGCGAGTTAAAAATCAAAAGTTTGAGTTTAAAAGTGAAAATTTTGAGATAAATAGTCAAAATAATGGGACAATACTGAAATTTTGAGCAAAAAATAGTCAAAATTTTAGTTTGATATTCTAGATTTTGAGAGAAAAAAAGCAAAATATGAGATAAAATGTCTAAAGAAATAAAGAAAATTAAAGATGAAATAATAGGGCGAAAGTCAAAATTTATGGGGAAAAAAAAGAAGTCAAAATTTTAAGATAAAAAGTCAAACTTTAAAGACAAACAGTCAAATTTATGGGGCTAAAGTTGAAATTTTGAGCCAAATAAATCAAATTTTGAGAAAAACTCAAAATTATTGGGCAAGAGTTAAATTAAACAGCCAAAAGTTAAGGGGCAAAAACAGAAATTTTGAGCTAAGAAGTGAAATGTTTACTTTAAAAGTCATATGTTAAAATGTATAGTTAAAATTATTTAGAGAAAGTTGAAATTGTGAGTTAAAAAAAATCAAATTCTGACTTTTAATTTTTGAAATTTAGATAAAATAGTCAGAAATTTGGAGCAAATATTGAAGGTTTGCGCTCAAAAAAAAAACATATTTTGGGTTTATAAGTCAATTTTTTTTTGCAAAATGGTTAAAATTATGAATTAATAGTGAAATTTGGTTAAAAAAACATAAATTCTGAGTTCAAAGGGCAAAATTTTGAGATAAGTGTCAAAAGTAGGAGGCAAAAACTGGAATGTCGAGCAAAAAAAGCCCAAATTTTATAGAAATAGTCAAAATTTTGTGGAAAAAAGAGCAAAAGTTAAGATAAGATGTCAAATTTAAAAAAAGGTTGGAAAAATAAAGCCAAAATTTTGAGCCAAAAAACTAAAACTGTGAGACAGTCGTCAAAATCTTAAGAGAAATTGTCAAATTAAAGGGGCAAAGGTTGAAATTTTGCTTTTTTATTCCAAAAATTTGGACTTTATTTGTGCATAAAAAAAAGAAACGTCAACAAAGCCAGTTCTTTCATTTTCTTTTTTCGAACTATCAGACATTGTCTTTAATCCATGATTTCTGTTTCCGTTCTCCAAATTTTTCTCTTCATATGTTTTGGGGAGTGTTGTAAATAAATGTTTGTTATGAAGCTGGTCTTTGATCGAGGCTCCTGACTTTAAAGGGTTAAATATTGATCTTTATTTCCTCCTTTAACCTCAGAGCTGCAGACTCACCTGGGCCCAGCGTCCGAGTGCGAGGGAGCGGAGAAAGAAGACGAAGTGGACGAAGAAGAAGCCGACTTCGTTTTGGCTCCTCACGCCGACGACTCCGGGGCGGCGGCTGATCCCATCCACGCCATATCGCTGACTCTAAACCCCGCCCACTCCCAGGAGCACCAGCGCTCGCACCATCAGCTGGGCGCTCAGCTGGGGCGGCTCAAACAGGAAACCAACAGGTACCAACGCACAAACTCTGAAAACCGAGAAGATGATGATGCACAAACGTTTTTAAGCTTTTTCAAACTTTGCACATTTATAAACGTGGTGTTCAGAGCAGCAGGAGAGGAAAATTAAACCCTGAGGTTAAATCTGTTTCTGGGTCAATGAGGTGACGTCCCCTTTTTTGTGTCTGAGTGCAATATTTCCTTCCATCATGAATTGAGTATTTCATCACATGTATTTCTTTATTCTATGAAACCTGTGTTATTTGAACACATCTTTAAACTATTAAAATATAACATGTTTTTTTGTGTTTTGGTTCCTCAAACCCCCAAAATGTCAGGTGGTGCAACCGTCCTGACAAGTATCCACAGTAATTAAACTCTAAAAATTGAATGTCAGTTATTGTAAATGGAAATTAAAAATACAGTGGCATTATTTTATGCTTCAATCTTTTTAAATAAAACATTCTTTGCAAATAAAAAGAATTTTAAAGCTGTTGAGAAATGTAAAAAACTTTTGTCCCGTAATTTTCACCTTGTCAAATGTCAGGGTGGTGCAACCGTAACATTAGACTTTTATTTTAAAGTGAAGAGAATAAAACAGGAAACAGGAAANTCACATGTATTTCTTTATTCTATGAAACCTGTGTTATTTGAACACATCTTTAAACTATTAAAATATAACATGTTTTTTTGTGTTTTGGTTCCTCAAACCCCCAAAATGTCAGGTGGTGCAACCGTCCTGACAAGTATCCACAGTAATTAAACTCTAAAAATTGAATGTCAGTTATTGTAAATGGAAATTAAAAATACAGTGGCATTATTTTATGCTTCAATCTTTTTAAATAAAACATTCTTTGCAAATAAAAAGAATTTTAAAGCTGTTGAGAAATGTAAAAAACTTTTGTCTTGTAATTTTCACCTTGTCAAATGTCAGGGTGGTGCAACCGTAACATTAGACTTTTATTTTAAAGTGAAGAGAATGAAACAGGAAACAGGAAACTGCATCAGCCAGAGGAGCCCAAATGACATTTGTGACCAAGTGGAAAAGTTTGTAGATTTCTCTGAAATACTGATAAAAAAGGTTTTTTCACTTCATTGGTGACTGGAACAATTTCCATGTCAGGTGGTACAACCAATGTAATAATGTGAAATGTTATTTTAACATCAAATTATTTATCTTATTCACAAATAAAACAAATGAAACACACAAAATGAAAATGTATGAGTCACTACAGACACTTGAGAGATACTTGCCAATAATTTCACACAGAAAAAATAACAGGAACATATTAATATATTTTCATATATTTGGTTGAGCCACCTGACATTTTTGGGTGCTCAAATTAAAAATACTAAAAAATAATGAACCTAAAAACTTTGAAATGTTGGTCAACTACTGAAATCTGTTAGAAAACATAATTCTTCNCCTTTAAAGACCACGGTGGCACATATGTTAGTACAAAATGATGTTTGTGTGGCGTTATAGATGAACATGCACGCACTTCTGTGCAGCACTTTAGCGCAGCTGTGTTATAAGATCCACGCCCACCGTGAGTCTGTAGTCGGGCTAGAGGAAAAGAACCAAACCCAGTAGAGACGAGTAGAGTAGAGCTGGAATTGTAGAGTGGAAAAGCGCCATAAAACAGGAGCTAAAGGCTAAAACAGTCACTAATGTGTTTGTGCTAATGTTGATTCCTGTCCACATGCAGCAGTTATTCTGCAGTGATCTGTTCAAACCTGAGAGTCTATCAATAAAATGAAGAGCCAGGTTACGTTTGCTCTGCTTGGTGAGGTTGGAGTTGGTAGATGAGACCTGGTAGGACACAACCAGGATTCACTAACTTCACTGACAAAAGAAAAACTTCACAGTTCCTGGAAAGTTTGTTGAAGCAGTAACATTTTTGACTGACAGTTGCCTCATTTAGCCTTTTTAAAAACAATGATCTGTCTCTTTAAGATCTCATTCGTAATCATTGAGGAAGTTTCCACTCTTTATCTTTGAAGTCGTTTCTTCCTCCTCACAGCCAGAGTTTCTTTGTGTCATGTTTCAGTTTGAGTTACCTGTGTTTACATTCTTTTAAGAGTCAGTTTATGGAGCTTTCAGGCCAAAATCTATCAGTTTAACTCAAATATTGTTGAAAACGTTCAGCTGTTCAAAAATTTCCAAAGAAAAGAGGAAACAATTTTTTCTCTTGTTTTTTGGTGCTGGTTTCATCATTTTTCCACCTGGATGGGGGTTAGACCACATAAACAGCCACGCGCGGTTGGAGATGATCCCCTAACTGATCTGGTTTACCTGGTTAAACGGGTCTCACCACCTGTGTGACATCATCACGCTGCTGAATACGTCATCACTTGTTGCATGATTCGTGTTATTTCATATCTGAGCATCAAGGACAGGTTCAGATTTGCACCATAATGAAAGTTTGAGTCAGACTGTAGTTTTACCTTGAGTGAACAGAGAGTATATTTGTCTGTGGCGCCCCCTGCAGGCTGCTGGAGGAGCTGCTGCAGAAGGAGAAGGAGTACCAGCAGGTGCTGAAGGCCACGCTGCAGCAGAGGACGCACGACCTGGAGCTGGTGAGAGTCAGACACAAACCTCCAGGTAAACACTCAACACACGCTCATCCTCATCAGTTCATCCCTCTCCTTCCTCTCTGACTCTCCTTCTTTTTCTTTTTTTTTACAGACATCTCTCCTCCCTCTATCTTCCACATCCCGGCTGACCATGAGCCAGATAAGCAGCTCACTGATTGGCTGAAAGAGCAGGGAGCAGACGCTGATACTGTGGATAAGGTGAAGTATCTGTTTCTCTCTAAAGCTTCTTTTACACATCTGAAATTTAGATTTATCTCCAACAAATGGCTGTATTTTTATTCCAGTTTGTGCTGGAGGAATACACACTGACTGACGTCCTGAAAGACGTTTCCAAAGACGACCTGCGCTGCCTTCGCCTACGGTAAAAACACTCAGACATTAAATTCTGCTCTGAATGATGAAATAAAGAGCATCAACTCAAGTGAATGGATTTTTCCAAAATTAATTAAGAAAGGTACCACAGAAAACTAAAAAGACAAGATATTTATTGTTCAACCTGATAAACTTTATTGTTTTTTCTCTAAAAAGTTTGAACAGGTTGATGTTTCCTCTGTTTCCTCCTCTTTCCTTTAACTGGTTCAGTGTTTGTGAACTGAGGACACTAATTGTTGAAGCTTTGGAGCTGGAATTCTTTCACATTCTTGTTGATGAAAAACTTCAGTTGATCAACAGTCCCAAAGTCTCTATTGTTGTATTTTGTTCTTCATAATGTTCCACACATTTTCAATGGGAGACAGGTCTGGACTGCAGGCAGGTCAGTCTAGTAGCTGCACTCTTCTACTACGGAGCTACGCTGTTGTGGTGGTGCCGTCTCCTGGATCACAGCATCACACCTTCATAAACAGAGGATTCAAATCTGTGCAAGTCCAGAAATTCAGCTTTTTTTCCCCCAAACTACGAGTGAGTCAAGTTGAGACGTTTAAAAGGTAAATAAAAACAGAAAACAATGACGTGCAGAGCCTGTTTGACCTAAATTCAGTTACATACACTACAAAGATATTTATTCTTCAAACTGATGAACTTCATTGTTTTGTGAAATGAGGACACAGGTTGTTGAAGCTTTGGAGCTGGAATTCTTTCACATTCTTGTTGATGAAAAACTTCAGTTGCTCAACAGTCCAGGTCAGTGTAGTAGCTGCACTCTTCTACTACGGAGCCACGCTGTTGTAACAGGAGCAGAATGTGTCTTGGTTTCATTGTCTTGCTGAAATAATCAGGGACGTCCCTGAAAAAGACAAAGTGTCTTGGATGGCAGCAGATGTTGCTCCAAAACCTGTTTGTACCTTTCAGCATTAATGCTGCCTTCACAGATACTGGGACAGTTACCCATGATGCCATGGGCTCTAACACACCCCCATACCATCACAGATGCTGCTTTTGAACTTTGCTCTGAGAACAATCCTGATTTTTCTTTTCCTCTTTGGAAAAGAGAAAACTGTAGATGATGAAATCCATCAATTCCTGCAGTTGGACAAAGTTGAGAAACATTGTTCTTAAACTGTTGGACTATTTGCTCACGCAGTTGTTGACAAAGTGGTGAACCTGGCTCCATCTTTGCTTGTGAAGGACTGAGCCTTTTGGGGATGATGCTCCTTTTATACCCAATCATGACACTCACCTGTTTAAATCCACCTGTTCACCTGTGGAATGATCCAAACAGATGTTTTTTCAGCTTCAGCAACTTTAACAGACTTTTGTTCAACCTGTCCAAACTTTTTAGGAACGAGTATGAACAATAAATATCTTTTGTTTTTGTAGCGTGTTCAATTGAAACAGGATTGAAAAGTCATTGTTTATGTTTTTATCTACATTTTACACAACGTCCTAACTTCATATGAATTGGGATTGTACTGTCAGGTTTGGGAAATTACTGGTTGACAGATTTCTAGAGACAGAAAAGTCACTTTGAGGTTTAAAACTGTGTTGAGAGGAGTCTCACACTGTTGTCTGCAAAACCAGATTTGTTCTACCCTCAGGGAGTGAAGCTGAAGTTTGCAGCTCAGTTAGTTTTGTAGGGTTGTCTGTGAAAACAACAACAACAAAGAAAATGTGAGCAGGACGAGCAAAACATCAAGTGCACACTTCCTAATTTAGTCCTGCAGATTCAGGCAGGGAAAGATCTTCTTTTTAAAAGGTGTGACAGCGACTTTTAATGACCGTGTTTCTTCCTGTCAGGGGTGGCGTCCTGTGTCGTATTTGGCGAGCCATCCAGCGGCACAGAGAGCGGGAGAGGCTGAGGAGCGACGATCACTCGGAGGACGATGCGTGACTCGCACAAACCTGCAAACTGTGACGCTCTCTCTCTCTCTCTCTCCTTTTTCTCTGTCTCCTTTGTGCCTTTTCTAATTGAAGCCTCCCCTTAATTTCGGTGCAGAGCAATTACTGGGTGCGTCTCACTCGACCAAAGCGCTTTAGTGCAGGCACTACTCTGTGTGTGTGTGTGTGTGTCTGTATGTGCATTTTAATGTGTGTGGTACGTATCGAAGCATCCGTCAGAGTTTACTGAACCACTTTACAGATCCATCACCTCCTAAACTCATGCATCAGTTTAAGTTTTCAATGGAATAAATTCAATATTTCACTCATAATGATTCTCAAACTGCATCAGTGACCGTCTGCATCCTCCCAAGATCACAAGCTATGAAAGTCAGTGCCTTAAATTTTCCACTGTTATGATTTTATATCATGCACACACTCATGAATGTATGAGGAGAAATTATGTCTTTATTATTCAATCAAAAACAAAAACAAATTCTGCAAACGCCATGAAGAAATGCAAACAAAACTTCCTGATACACAAACGCAAATTCTGGAAACTTGAATGAATCTGTGGTTTGTGAGATGAAAACTTAGATCTGAATTTAAAAAACTGGGGATTTAACAAGAAAAGACTTCAATCACAAATATATTTCATTTATTCATTTGTATTATTTAGATTTTTTAAATCGTTTTTGTTTTCAAATGTATTATTTTTGATTGCATCACAAAGACAAATTCCTCTCCATATGAATGGTCCACTTCTCTGCCTTTACTCTAGTATGCATATTATTTATTCTGGATTTAAGTTTCTCCAGTGTCTTTGTGAACCTACTTTTTTATTCAAACTCTGATATATATGAATATATTTGTGCTTCTTGGTTTCATTATTGCTGAATTGCAATAAATATGGATGTTATGAAACTGTTTTCCAGTTTGATTTGATTTAATCAGTTGTTGAATATGTGTTTTCATTTGCGATAACAGCCGTTCATCTTTTATCTTATTACGAATGAGAAAGTGCCGTATCGTAACAGATGAACTCAGGAAACCTCATTTTACATCTCATCTTTACACCTGTGTGTGATTTTGTACCCGCTGACTTCTCTCCAAACCACAGTATCACCTCCTCCCTTTCACTCACTGATTCTAATCTGAGCTGGATTTATTTTCTGGGCCGGCTGCCAGTTGGATCTGTTCACTTATTTTTAAGTTTGCACCAAAGAGTCTTTCCAAAGTATCACAGGGTGGAAGTTTTTGACCTTCACTCTCAAATACCACACGTTAGAGTTTGGTATTATTTGTTACTCTACTTTCTTTCGTCGTTTCAGTCACTGGATCCAAGTTTCAAAATGTGTCAGTCAACATGAACCACACCAGATAAAGAAAATTTCTATTTTACACTCAAATGAATGGTTTGTATTTTTCCTATAATTTCCCAGAGAACATGCATGTAACTAAAATATACATTTTTGAGACTGTTGTACCCATAAAGAGTTAATTTCATAAGTTAATATAATTCATTCCAGGAGTATAAATAATATAATTATACAACCACAATGATATTTTTCTGACCTACTATGACCACTTTATAAAACTTCGCTCTCACTCTTTCTGGGAGGAAAATTCTGCTGTTCATTCTACTTTTTGGCCATATGATTAAATTCATAGCCTCAGTCTCTGCAGTTACAGTGATTTTTACTCCTTGTTTTGATTTTACAATATAGAGTTGTGCTGATATTTAACATGACCTTTCAGAAGCTGTGTGATGTTAGATTTTCATTTATGCAGAGTTAGACTGCAGTTAAAGTATTTTATGGTCAGATAATTAATGAAAACGTGAGAGGATTTATTTTCATTGAATGACCGATACTGGCATTACAATGAAATTGTGTTTGTTACGATTTTAAGTGTGAAAAAAGATCTTATCAAAAGTTTATGTACCCTTAAATGTTTGTCCTGCATATTTCAGACTCTCTGAATACTGGGCCACAAAAAAAAGCAAAATAGCAAATAATTGAACAGTTTCAATTAATATATCAAGAAAATATTGAAAAAAAAATAATTAAATAAATTTAAAAAAACAACCAGAGATCTAAAGACATTAATTTGTATTGTTCAAACTTTGATAACGAGAAAATAAGAGTAAAATGAATCATTCTGTAAATAATAAATTCTGCGAGCACAGCTGTGTATATTTGTGTAAATGAGAAACAGAATCGACAAATTGAAATCGACTTTTATTTTGAAATGACTAAATGTGAAAATCTTTTAGGAAACTGCCCTTTAATGATTTTATTTTTTAAGAAATAAAGACACCCATTTTAATGTTATAATAATTAAATAATAAATAATAATAATAAATAAATTATTGTAATAATTTACTCATTAAATAAAATCATATTTTTGAATTTCGCCCTTGAGGTGACGTCAGAGCCGTTGGCCCGGCTCGCGCGATGCTAGGCTAGGCTAGGCTAGGCTAGGCTAGGCGTCGACGCAAACAAACGCTTGAACTTTTTGTTTTTGGTGAATTACACATATTGTTTTAATCTTATATGAAAATGTTACGAGCTCATGCTGTGAAAATGATTGTGAAACGCGCGGGTTGAGGAGAAGACAGAGGACTGATAAAGAAATGCGTCATCATTGTAAGTGTACTGAAAGCTAACAGGCTAACGTTAGCCACAGAAATGCTGACTCACTCTATTTTAATACTTCACTGTTTTAGTTTGGAATAAGATATTAATCTATTATTTGGTCATTTATAAATGGAAGTTAAAAGATTTTAACTATAACAGGTCTACATTTGTTAATGTTTATGGAAAATGTGGTAGTATACATAAAGATTCATTGATTTGTCCTTCAAATATTTTAGTCAGTTAAAAACAAGAAAACTGACATTTGTTGGCCCATATTAACTCAAGATTTTTAGATTAAAAAAGTCAAAATTTGAGATAAAAAGACGAATTTCTGAGATAAACATTTGAAATATAGGATGAAAGTCGAAATTTACAGATGAAAGTCCAAATTCAGACTTTTTATTTCATTTCAAGTTCTTTGAAAATGGATAAAAACATATTTCTGAGAGAAGAATTATGTTTTCTAACAGATTTCAGTAGTTGACCAACATTTCAAAGTTTTTAGGGTCATTATTTTTTAGTATTTTTAATTTGAGCACCCAAAAATGTCAGGTGGTGCAACCAAATATATGAAAATATATTTATATGTTCCTGTTATTTTTTCTGTGTGAAATTATTGGCAAGTATCTCTCAAGTGTCTGTAGTGACTCATACATTTTCATTTTGTAAGAGCAGTTCTAGAGAAGTAGGTCTCCACTTTATATTTAGGCCATTTTAACGAAGCTGTGTATCTGTGAAACCTCATTTATTTTTATACATAAAAAACACAAAAAACATCTTTTCTAAAAACTCTGGTTCCATGGTTTCATGTCAAACTGAGTTTTTGGATCTCAAATGTCACAGTTTGAGACAAAAAAAGCCATTTGAAAAAGTGTTGTAGTGTTCAAGGGCCAAATCATTGTTAGTAGTAAGTAGATTGATGCAGAAATGAATAAAATTGGGTTAAGAACTGTCCAATGCATTTTTTAAAAACTGGAAGGATGGTGGGGAACCATCGTCCTCCAGGAATGTGGTGAAAAATTAATGACCCACTGGATGGAAACTGATCTTGCAACATTGCAGAAGCTTATGTAAACAAAGCCACAGTGAATGTCCCTGCTGTACCGTAGGTGTCAGATACCTTTAGAATAGTTGTCATCATGCGTGACAGGACTTGATCCAGATCAGTTTTTATAACGCGTGGTAGAGACTCTCCGCCTACACTTTACCGTGGGGTTGTTAAGAATTAGTCTTTCCTCGAGTGTGGGCGTCTTTGATTTCATCATCATCAGTTTCACTCGCTCTGAAAAGCTTCCCTGATTCTGCAGAACAGAAAGAAATAAAAAAGTGAGAGCAGGGATGATTGGACGTGGGAGGAAGTTTGTTTCTCTCAGGCATTTTGATTTGTTGTGAAATAATTTGCTTTCGTCGTGTGAGTCACTTGCAACAACATCTGTTCACGAGAAATGGTACGAATGTTATTAAACCATGTAACCCTGAAGAAAAAAAAAATCTAGTTCCTTTTTCCCATGGTTATTCAGTCCAACATCAGGACATTTAAACCAGCAGAAGGAGAAAAGCCTGGTTAAATTTGACCCCAGATTTGTGCATCGGGTTGATAAAAGTGTTAAACTGCAGCTTCGGTGTCCACAGAGAATAATCCAGGAGAAAGATCAGGTTCAGTGTCAGGAACAAGCTGCCGTCTGGAGGCTTCCTGGCTTTTGTTGTGGTTCTTTGTGTTGGTGTTCAGTTACCGGTTTAAAGGCTTCTTTCCCGTCATGGGAGAACAGAGTTTGTTTGGTTAAATTTCACTCACAAAGTCCCTGACAATGATCTGATTTCACGTTGACACAGCGGGAGCAAAGATGATTCCAGGGTTCAGAAAATTAATACTTTTTTGTTGTGTCGTTACAGTTGAGTCTGGTAAGTTCATCTTATTTCAGTCAGAAAAAACTCTGAACTTGCTGTAGGACTCATAGGGCTGGGGGATATATCGAATATACGCGATATATGTGATATATTATACATCATGTGGGATGTATAAAATGACTATATCGTGACCATCAAGTATAAATTGCCAGGTAAATGTTTTGAGACGTCAGTCTGTAATTTTCTTCAGTTGCGTTTCTTTCACTCTCTGCTGCTGCTTCTCACACTAAACAGCTCACTCCCCCGCCATCCAGAAAACGAGAAAAGACGCTGCTTTGCCACCTGTGTGATCTGAGATGTTTTTATAAAACAAAGTTTTGCAGCGTCACCACAAACGTACACAAAGGTCTAATAACGCTCTAAAAATAAAACTCTGAGCTGTAAAGTAAACAGAAGAAGGGGGAGAATCCTCTAACTGTCGTGTTGCACAAAGATTCCCACAGACGTTCACGGTTTATTGCCCAACTAACTTCCTGTCATGAACCTGCGTGTCCTTCAAAATAAGAGCATATTGTAAAACTAACATTACACCACAAAACTTCAGTGAGAGTCCAGGCTCAGAGACAGAAGTCACTAACAGAGTCCTTTCAGCTCCAACAACAATACAAAAGTAGCTGATTTATGGAAATAAAAGTTAGATTAAGTCATCCTCAAGTTCAGTTCACGTAATTTTAGAAATCTATTGAGACAGTCATGTGAAACATTCAACCAGATAAATAAATCTGAATGAAATCTTTAACTGGAATTGAAAATATGTAAATATATAAAGTGTGTTTTGGAGTAAACGGTTTGTTAAACTTGACCTGATTTTGATTTTTCCCTTTTTAGCTGCAAATTTTATAAATCTTACTGAAAAGTCTGCTTGAATCTTTATACTGGTGTCATTTCATTAATTAAAGGGTTGAATTGGACATTTAATAAAGTGATTTACAGGAGAAATCAAAATATTGAGATATAGCAAAAAAATATTGAGGTATTGATTGTAGGCCGTATCGTGCAGTCCTAATTCCAGGGTTCAGAAAATTAATCCTTCTTTGTCGTGTTGTTACAGTTGAGTCTGGTCAGTTCATTTGAACACTTGCTGTTGGTTTCTTTCACCTGAGAAATAAACATCTAAACATCTTTAAAATTATTCTTGACTCGTCAGTGGCTTTAAAATACAAGGATCCTTTTCTTTGCAAAAATTCAGTTGAAGAAATTTGAGAATTTTGCATGTTGTACTTTGGAAGATTTGCAGACACCTTGTTTTTGTCTGTCAGATTTATTCTGAAAAAAAAATGGATTAAAGAGAGAATTCACCTTAGCAGTTTAAACCTGTCGTGGTTTTGAAAGTTGATTTTTACAGTAAATTTAAGAGCTGTGATGTCGACACATTGTTCAACTTTTTTCCTGCTAGGTGAGAAATAATTCTGCAATTTCACAACAAAAGATGAGATTAAAGCCACGGCTCAGTGACAAAGTTTAATCTGTAGAAACAGGAAAGTGTAAAGAAAGCTTTAAGTGGAGAGTTCAGGTGTGTGTGTGTGTGTGTGACGCTTTAGTTAATGTGTAAACCAATAAGGAAACAGCTTCCCTCTCCTCAGCTTGTAAATACATGTTCACATTCCTGTATGATCCCATTCAGATTATGTTTCTATTCTTAGCTCCAGTTTATTTACAGCTCCTCACACACAGGTGTAATCATTAACTCACACCTGGAGAGTGACCTCATGCATCGAGGAGGCAAATGGGACCAACTTTCTCACCATGCATGTCAAAAATGGTCTCATTTACTGGGACTTTTTCCTGATAATTAGGTCAAATTGAGAAAAAAAACAGGTTTCTCTCTTGATAAATTATGAGTAATTTCCAAAATATTGCATCATTTGTGTTAAATTAAGCAAAAATAACAAAATATGTTTTTGCGTTACATCACTCCTCAATACAACCTGCTTCTTCAGTGAAAGCTCCTGTGAGGTGGTGTCCAATATCAAACTAATTTAATGTTTCAAGTTATAAAAAAATGCTCCAGCTTTTCGAACCATTAGAAACTAGTGTTTTTGCCGATGGTGTATTTTAGTGTTGACGGTCATATAAAGCCGCGCCCTGACATCGTTAACTGATTATACGTCTCTATTTTTAGCTCCTGCGCTATTTTTAGCTCTTCTCACGGGTTCAATCATTTATTTTTTATCTTCAGTTGCCTCATGCTCAGAGTTCAGACGGAAACATTCACTTCATGTTTCATCATCACTGTTTCTAGATCTAATTGTGATTTTTCTGGCACATATTGAGATTTCAATTTGATTCACGATTTTCTTCAAATCAGGCTTCAGTGAAGTTTTCACAGTGTGCAGAAAAATTTACAAACTTGACAGAAAATTACATCAAACCATCAAAAACATCAACATTACTCTAATGCAAGGATGAAAACTGAAGGTAAGAATTGTTTCTAGCTTGTAGAAAAAGTTCAATAAGTCAAAATTTTCATATAAAAAAAAATTCCAAATTTTAAGAAATCACAATAACATTATGCCAATAAAGTGTGAAATTTCACATTCAAGGTTAAACAATTTGAGTTAAAGAATTGTCTCAGATAAAGAGCCAGATTTTTTTTAAATGACATGTAAAAATTTTGAAAATTTTTGAGATAAAAAGTGGGAATTCTGTCGGAAATATTGCAAATATGTTGATATTAGACGAAGTTTTGACTTTTCTCAAAACCCTGAATCTAACACCTCCACTGATTCTGGACTTTAAATACAATTCTTGTTATTTATAAACTGGACTTCTTAACCATATTTTTGGTCATAACGACAGAAGAACAAAAAAAAAAACATCTTTGACTCTTAGCTTTTCAAAATATTGTAAAAAAAAAAAAAAATCACAGCTTTGGTGATGACATGATCATCATGTCTGAAATTGCGATTTCGATCAGAAAAGGATAAATCTTTCCGCCCTATGTAGAGGTGTTGTCTTCACAGATTTTTATGTCAGTTTTTTTATGTTTTATAAAAGATTAACCCCAGAGTGAGACGTCACAAATACGTCTGCATTGCATCTGATAATAAACTCAGGTTTTGCTTCATGAAATGTCAGAGATGACGATGATGAAACCGCTGCACGTGCCGCGCTATCGTCACTCCGATGATGTAGTGAGAAATCAAAACAGACCGAAGTCCGACTTTAATCTCCTCACCGTAAAACCTGAACCCAGACGCCGTCACTCATCCTGTCGTGACTCAGACCAAACTGCTTTGTCTGCACTTTTCTCTGCACCCAAACACTCCCAGCAGCAAATAACTGGATTTTTATGAATGAATGAAACTTCTGATTCATTGTGTTTGTGTATTTCAGGGTGTGATTTGTCTCAAATCCTTTATCCACCAGTTCTGGTTCGGTGACAGCGCTGAGTCGGTTTTAATCCCGTTCTTCCTGAGAACCAGTTTGGTTTTCCATCTGCGAGGATCCAAGTTAAAGCCTCATCATTGCGTCACCTTTAAACCTTTTATGAAGTGCTTTAAGGCAATACTTGAGTAAAAAGCATCAGTATCTTTAGGGCTGAACGATTTATCGTTTTCTGATCGAAATCGCAATTTCAAACATGATCATGTGATCGTTAAAGCTGTGATTTTTTCCTGCTCCTGACTGACCCAGGATCTGTTATATCAGCTGTTTCACACACACCTGTCTTTGAGTGAGAGACTGTTGGAAAAATACTTTTTTCTTTGGGATTGTTGTTATTTTATTTTATTTAACTTGACACAATTAAGGATATTTTGCACCACATCATTTTTAAAAGTTAAGAGTCAGAGATAGCTCTTTTTGTTCTTTAGCTTTTATAACTAAAAATACAATTTAAAAAGTCCAGTTTAGAAATAACAGGAAGAGGATTTTGACTTAAATCTTAGAGTTTCAACTTTTTATCCCAAACATTGCCTTTATTTCAAAACGTAGACTTTTTATCTTACACTTTTGTCGTCTTAAAATTTTGACCTTAAATGAGAAAGTTTGGACTTTTTTCACATAATGTTAAATTAATTTCTTAAACTCTGGAAGTTCTTGACCTTTTGTCTTAGAATTTTGTCTTTATTTCTCAAAATTTTGACTTTTCATTTTAAAATGTTGACCTTTTATCTCAGAGTTGGAGACAATTCTTACCTTCAGTTTTTAAGTTTTAAAGAAAATCGAGAATCGAATTGAAATCGCTGTATCTGCCAGAAAAATTGCAATTAGATCTTTTTCTAAAACCGTTCAGCCCTATGTGGGATATCAGCTTTCTTTTGTACCCAGCATTGGCATTGGCCACAAAAATCCCCTATCAGTAGGGCGGTTTAGAGAAGAGTAAAAATTCGACAGCTTTACGAAGAATCTTCTTTTTATTTATTTATTATTTTTGCCTCTGTATTTATTTCTCATAATTTCGACTTAAATCATAGAATTTTGACTTTCTAAATCAAAATTTCAACTTTTTATTTCAAAATGTAGACTTTCTATCTTAGACTTTTGTCATCTTAAAATTTTGACCTTAAATGAGAAAGTTTGTACTTTTTTCACATGATCTTGACTATTTATCTCAGAATTTTGTCTTTATTTCTAAAAATGTTCACTTTTTGTATCAAAATATTGACATTTTATTTAAAAGTCTGAAAAAATTCTTACCTTCAGTTTTCATTTTCATCTTTGCATTAGAGAAAAAAAGGTTTTGATCTTTCAATGGTTTGTAAAAGCTTCTGTAAATTGTGAAAATTTCACTGAAGTTTGATTTAAAGAAAATCGCGAATCGAATTGAAATTGCAACATCTGCCAGAAAAATGGCAATTAGATATTTTTCTGAAACCATTCAGCTCTAGAAGCCTGGGAAAAACAAACACACAGAGCAGCTGATTTTAATCTCAAAGGTATTTTGAACGACCACAAACTCTGAAGCCCAATCCCAAATCAAATCAACTCAAACGGAGCATTTTAGTTGAAGAAAGAAATTCTGGTGAAGACACAGGATTATGGTAAATGTTGAACCCATTGTTGTTTGTTTGTTGTAGCTGTGACAGTGATTGTTTGTGGTTGAGACTCAAAGGAGGGTCACAACTGTCTGAGGATTATTTCAGATTTTCTCCAGGACAGTTTACCTCACCGTAAAAAACTCCAGTGACTCTCTCCTCTGTCTCTGTCTTTACCAGACAGTAATTGTTTCCTCTTCGTTCGTGTGGGAAGAGCTGGTTCTTTCGAGGCCGTTGATTTAAATCTGTAAACCATGAACTCGCCGCCACCATCGGGGCGTGGTTATCTTGCTGTGGCTCCTTCACTCAAACACCAGGGTAAAACAGAAAGTTTGGTTCCTGTAAATCAAAGCGGGGGGTAGTTACTGAGTGACCGGGTTCAGCAAAGCGGGCAAAATGAACTCAGGCTGGAAATCCCTGACTTTGTGCCAACACGTTGTTTCTGTGAGAAATATTAACAGAAAAATCAGCCATCCTCGACTTTAGCAAACATCAGGGGGAATTTTCTGACCGTCTGCATGATGCACATCAACTCCACACTCGACTGTCTGTGGGTCAATGAGGTGACGTCCCCTTTTTTGTGTCTGAGTGCAACATTTCCTTCCATCATGAATTGAGTATTTCATCACATGTATTTCTTTATTCTATGAAACCTGTGTTATTTGAACACATCTTTAAACTATTAAAATATAACATGTTTTTTTGTGTTTTGGTTCCTCAAACCCCCAAAATGTCAGGTGGTGCAACCGTCCTGACAAGTATCCACAGTAATTAAACTCTAAAAATTGAATGTCAGTTATTGTAAATGGAAATTAAAAATACAGTGGCATTATTTTATGCTTGAACCTTTTTAAATAAAANGAAACACACAAAATGAAAATGTATGAGTCACTACAGACACTTGAGAGATACTTGCCAATAATTTCACACAGAAAAAATAACAGGAACATATAAATATATTTTCATATATTTGGTTGCACCACCTGACATTTTTGGGTGCTCAAATTAAAAATACTAAAAAATAATGAACCTAAAAACTTTGAAATGTTGGTCAACTACTGAAATCTGTTAGAAAACATAATTCTTCTCTCAGAAATATGTTTTTATCCATTTTCAAAGAACTTTTTAAAATTACGTTTTTAGACCCTCTTTTTGTCATTGACCCATATAAACATGGACGCCATGACAGTGGCTCTGACTGAGGCCTCTTCAGAAACTGCTCCCCCTGGTGGCTGCTGCAGTTAAAGAGAATAACTCTGTTCCGTCGTGTCCAGATGAGAGGTGGTAAAAGTTTAAAAATGATTTCACCTGTAGAAATGTTTCTCTCCTCCTTACGCTGCAGTGATATGAAGATGTTATTCAGCTGCTTTGTGTTTAAGTCTTTTTTTTCTGAGGTTTTTCTTCAGTTATTAGACGTTAAAAACAGGTTATAAGTTTGGTTTTACCATGATTGACAGCTACTGTTTGTGAGTAGTTTTTATCAGGGATATAAGAAACTTCAGGAAAGAGACAAAAAGGGATTAGACCTCTGAAAGACGAATAAACAGATATTTTTATTTTTACCTGGTTCCACCCAAATCCTCTACTTTACAACGACTCTGAGGTTCTTTACAGACATTAACCGACAAATCTAAATCAACCAAACTGAGACAAATGTTGATGCAAGGCGTCTTTTTTAATCAAGATAACTTTTTTCTGGTGTTAGAACAACAGCATTGGTTTGAGGCAGCCCTTCACATCATGGTTTTTACGCTGAAACAATAAATTAAATTTATTCAGCAGGAAAATATTTGACCCATTTCTGTATGCTCTCTTTACAAAAGCCTGTTGTGAAGAGTTAAATTTGGAAAAATAAATCCAAAAGAATGATTGAAAACCAAAAATCCTGACACTTTTATGACTTGATTTTTTCTTTCACCCTTCCTTGCGAGCGTAGCGTCATAAACTCCTGGAACATAGAAAGTGGTAGATAAGGCAGCTCATTTCTGCAGATTCATCTTCTTTATTGTTATATAATACTTCATTCCTGAGCTGCAGTGTGACCTGTTTCCTTAATTATCCAGTCTCTCACCTGGAGGCTGTACCTGGCTCATTTGCATAAAACTCTAACAAACCACGCGACGTTGCACAATGCTGCCGCGCTGGGGGAAAACCCCAGATAAGACGGGTATTTAAGGAGCGAGCGCCGCGCAGCCGGTGTCAAACTTTCACTGAACGCTCGAAGGCTCAAAGGCATTTTACAGCCTCACTCACTCAGAGCGACACAGAGATGGCAAACAGACTCCTCCTGACCACGCTGTGCTCCCTCCTCATCCTCAGCACCTTCATCCACAGCTCCCAGTCAGGTCAGTCTCTCAGCTTCATCTAAACTTCACTGCAGTGTTTCATTCAGCAAACTTTCACTGGAAAACAAGTACAAAGGCTCAGTTTCCTGAGGTTAATGTGTGATTTTTTTCACAGCGAGCTGCTGTCTGTGGTACAGCAGGCGTCACCTGAAATGCCACAAACTGCTGGGATACAGCATCCAGAACATCAACGCTTCCTGCGACATCGAGGCCGTTATGTGAGTCACACGTTATCACAACTTATTCAGCAGTCGCAGAAACTGACAGACGGGTGTAGGGCTGAAAGATTTATCGTTTTCTGATTGAAATTTCTTTGCTCCTGACTGACCCAGGATCTTTAGTGTCAGCTGTTTCACACACACACACACGTGTTTAACCCTGTGGTCACTACAGTAAACACCTATTTAAAACTTATTTACTCCTTAATTCAATGGTTCATGTGGTGGAAATTCATATTAACCTGTGTCAGGATATTTTTATTCTTCTTAGGACCTGAAAAAAATGTTTTCAATTCTTTTTCCAAACACATATATTTGAAAAAAAAAGTTATAGACAAACATTTGAGGGTAAAACAGCGTAATAACTATAAATTATTCCGTGTTAAAATGGATGACAGAGAGTCAAAATGTTTCGCATTAGAACTAAGCATTAAAAAAAGATTATTCATGAAATTACAAAAAAAAAAAGAAAGGAAGTCAAACAAAAAAATAGTTATGTTTACATTAATTTCACTCTTTTTTATGTTGAATGCTCAGTTACAAATATTTGAAGAAAAAAAGTGGAAAACTTTTTTTATGCTTTAAGACAAATTAAAAAAAAACACTCAAGGGAAAAATCCAGACTCTGGCTTTAATAATTCATGTAGCAGAGGGTTAAGTGTAAAACTGTTGGGAAAGATCCTTTTTTTTAATTGTTTCGTGTTTTATTTATCTTTTTTAACATAAAACATCTTTTTTGGACTCAGCTGTTTTGAAAAGTCAAGAGTCAAAGATGCTCTTTTTGTTCTTCAGTTGTTAAAACTAAAAATACAATTTAAAAAGTCCAGTTTAAAAATAACGAGAGTCGTATTTAAAGTTCAGACTCAGTGGAGGAGTTTGACTAAGAAAAGTCAAACTTAGGCTATTTATCTCAAAATCTTCTCTTTTTTTTTTTTTCAAAATTTTGCCTTTTATCTATCAATGTTGTCTTTATTTCTCATAATTTCGACTTTAATCTCGGAATTGAGATATATATATTTTTGCATTTTGGGTCAAAACTGACCCTAACACCATAGATGTTACTATAGTTGCTAATTTTAAAATGAAAAAATAAATAGAGCAAATTTATTTCAGAGATGTGTTCAATACCCCTCAATAATAGGCAGGTAACACAAAAACCTTTGGTTTATTTATAGGATTCTCTTTAGGTTATTTTTTCTGCTTTTTATTGAAATCAAGAGGTATACTGCTAAACATTGGGCCCTGAGACCCACACCAGAAATATGAAACCCAATATTTTCATGGATAAGGAAGCCTTACAAGGAAACCAAGAGATAACAAAAAAACTGGATCATATGTTTTGTTTTTAGTGTATTTTAAAGCTTATTTAACACAGGGGAAGGTAACAGAAAGCTAACACAGGAGGAGGGTTAAATTTGACTTGATGAAATGTGCAGGTGCCCTGTAAGAAGAGCTAATCTCAGTTATCACCTGCTTTTACACCATCGGTGTTGCAACATGAAAAATGAGCCTCACAGAGTAAAAAAAACTGAAAAGACTCCGAGTGTTTGAGTTAGAAACTGGCTGAAGTGAAGTGAAGTCTGTTTGCTCATGAAGACAAAAACTCTGAGTTAAAGTTTGACACAGAAGAGATGATGAGGAATTCTTGAGGGGGGGGTGAGGCTCAGGTATGAGAGGAGGGGGAGGGTTTCTGCAGGTCAAACGACTCCTCGTGATCATTTTTCTCTTTGTTTCCTGAATTCCACAGCTTCCATGTCAGAGGAGGTTTCCTGTGCGCTAACCCGTCCTCCCACCACACCCAGAGACTGATGAGGTGCTTCGAGTGAGTCCACCTTTACCTGTCATCACTGCACACCAGGGCTGAACCATTTTAGAAAAAAATATAATTGCAATACGGGATTCTCTTCAAATCAAGCTTCAGTGAAGTTTTCACAATGTACAGAAACATTAAAAAACTTGACAGAAAATCACATCAAACCATTGAAACATCAAAAGCTTTTACTCTAATGTGAGGATGAAAACTGAAGGTAAGAATTGTTTCTAACTCTTAGATAAAAAGACAATATTTAAAGAACAAAATTCTGAGAAAAAAAGTCAAACTTTTAAGATGAGAGTCCAAATTTTAAGAAATCAATTTAACATTATGTGAAAAAGTCTAAACTTTCACATTTAAGGTCAAAATCTTGAGATAAAGACTAAAGTCAAAATTTCCAGATAAGACGTCAACATTTTGGAATAAAAAGTAAGAATTTTGGTGTAAAAAGTCAAAATTAAGAGAAATTAAGACAACATTAAATAGTTTAATTTCTGACCTTAAAATACAATCCTTTCCATTTCTAAACTGGACTTTTTAAATTGTATTTTTAGTTATAACGACTGAAAAACAAAAAGTACCATCTTTGACTCTTAACTTTTGAAAATGATTTAGTGCAAAATATCCTTCATTGTGTTAAGTGAAAAAAGATAAAATATGTAACAATTTAATAAAGACTAAGTTCAAAAAGCAATGATAAAAAAAACAATTAAAAACAAAATTCAACAATATAACAGATCCTGGGTCAGTCAGGAGAAAAAAATTGCGATTTTAATCAGAAAAAGATAAATGGTTCAGCCCTTCTGCACACTTTAATGCAGCTAAATAACATTTCTAACCGACGTTTGTGTTTGTGTTTTAGTGAAAGAAAGAAGGAGATCAAACTACTCATGGAAGACGGGAACCACTAAACCACATCGTCCTCTTCAACCTTCACTGACCTGAGGGAACTCTTCACTTCACTGCTTTTAAACCTCTCTGTCAGGGTTATTATTGTGTTATTTTAGAGACATTTCTTCTTATATTTGTTCTGTTTTATAAACAGGGAAGTGTAGTATGCTTGATACATACAAAACTGTGAGCTGGTGCTTTAAGTAAGACAAATATTTAAGTTTATATTTATGCAAATAAATCTGTGGTGTAATGCAAGAAAGGAACTGGATTGTAAGAAATGATGTTGAATAATTTATTAAAACACTATTTTTGGAATGGAAATTTGTCAGAAAAGTGTTTGATTTGATTCATCAACAAAGAAATGAAACATCCAAATATCTCACAATGACACTTGAAATCATTTTACATGTCGCATATCTGTTTGAAGCAGGAACTTAAACAAGAAGAAATTTCAACAAGTTTCATCGACATACAAATAATACATATGAAAAGCTGGTAACACTTTAGATTAGGGAACACATATTCATTCATTTGTAGTCAATAAGTAATAATTAGGAGTTGATATATAGAAAAGTCTGGATTCATGGTGCAATAGAGATAGAATAAGGGGTTAATGCCTGCTTAATAAATACTAATTAGCTACTTATATGCATTTAATAAGCACCTAGTTAATAGTGAATATGTGTTCCCTAATCTAAAGTGTTACCGAAAAGCTTGTTTAGAAAATGATACAACTGATAGTAAAAAAAGTCAAATAGTTGCATCATATTAACAAGATTTGTTCCTGTGAAAATGAAACTGGTGCTTTTTACGAGCATGAAAAGCAAAAAAGATCATCAAAAACAAGACTTTTGCTTTTTTCAAAGCTGAGAATCTTATTCCACTGTCAGAAAAACACGATTATCAGAGATAAACAGCTCAAGTGTGTTGCACTGTTAAATGTAACTTGTTTTTTCAACGTAAAGATATGAAGCTGCCTTAAAATTTAAAAACAAGTTTTGTTCTTACACCAACAGAAGTTATCTCGATTAAATAAAATGTCTTGTGTCGACCTGTGTCTAAGGTGGTTGATCAAGATGTTTATTAAACTTGTCTTTCTTGAGTAGTTTGAAATACTACTCAAACTTCTGTGATGGCGCTTTTCCACTCTACAATTCCAGCTCTACTCTACTCGTCTCTACTGGGTTTGGTTCTTTTCCTCTAGCCCGACTACAGACTCACGGTGGGTGTGGATCTTATAACACAGCTGCGCTAAAGTGCTGCGCAGAAGTGCGTGCATGTTCATCTATAACGCCACACAAACATCATTTTGTACTAACATATGTGCCACCGTGGTCTTTAAAGGAAAAAAAAAAGCTTTAAAAAGATTTCATTAAAGTAATACAGCGGCTCAATGTGGGTCGTCATGACAACGGAGGTAAACAACAGCCTGGTGCTGCTGCACGCGGAGGAAAACGAAGGAGCTGCTTCCTGACATCAACTCTTCCCTGGATCCAGTGAGATCACTTTAATTTTTGATTTTTGGGCCTGGTATAGNGTATTTTGTCTTCATTCAGTCTGGTTCTGTGCCGTCAGGTTTAAATGTCATTAAAAACCCGTCGCTGACTTATTCCTTTGCCTCTTGTAAGTGATTTGTTCAGAGTCAGAAGCTGCAGAGACGACATTCTCTGACCAATGAGTGACCGGCAGTCCGTCCACGTCACCTTTTAGTATCAGCTTTACTCTCTTAGAACCAGGGTAGAGTAGGTACTAAAAACTGGCGTCTGCTGCGTAGTACCGCGCTAATGGAAACAACACAAACCGAGTAGAGGAGAGTAGAGTAGGGCTGAGACGAGTCAGTGGAAAAGGGCTGTCATTGGTTGTCCACCACTGTGAGGCGGAAGGCGTCGTCCCCGTGGTCTTCTCTGGTTTTTAGAGCCTGACACACTTTCTGCCAGAACAGCCCGGCGTTCCCCTCGGCTCGCGGCCAGCTCACGTAGGTCCGCCTCTTCAGCACTTTCCTCATACGGTAGTACGGAGACAGCTCAGCGGTGGGAATGTCCTCCAGAAAGACCAGAATCAGAACATCCTTCTGCTCGTCGAACAGGCGGAAACTGCAGAAGATAAGAGGAGAATTCAGCCTCAGACTGACGCCGTTTGTAGCCCTCCTGATCCAGAAAGCTTCCTTAATCCCAGTTAGACGCATACAGATTATTTAGTTTACTGTTTCCCAACCTGTGGTCCACGGCCCCTTGGTGGGCCACAATCGTCTTAAAAGTGGGCCGCCAAATCATTTCCAAAATAGCATGATTTTAGTGGAGGGTAATAATATAAAGATACAAATACACAGAATAATGAATTATGTTAAAACTCAGATAAGTTCTAAAACAAATTAAAACTGTTAAAATAGTCACATAGGAAAAAAAAAACCTTTAAGAAAGCATGTTAGAGCCCAGTATGTAACAAGACCCAAAATGCAACAACAACCTGAAATGTACTGAAAAAAAAAGTAAGAAATAAAACCGAAAATGTAATTACTAGTCAATAATGTAACAAAGTTGCTGAGCGGGAAAGTAACAAAAAGAATGCAGTAAAACTCAAAATATAATAACTTACAACTTGTTACACTGCAAAAAGTTAATGCATTAACTCAGCATCTGTGATAATATCGACCAGTTATTAAAATTTGGCTTTGATGACATTTTTCCAATTACATATAGAGTCATGGCATTATAGAACCTGGATACTTATTGGGTAAAGGTGGGCCACAAACATTTTTGAGACTTAATGTAGTAGACTTCAGGAAATAATGAAGGAAAATAACATGAATAAATGTACGCGTGCGGTTTTCCAGTGTCGTAATAACAAAAAAATAAAACATGACTTAAATTCTATACCTTTGAAGAGCAATGTTTATCAGAAATAATTAAAGATTGAGGTCTTTAGTACCTTTGATGGACGCCTCCAATGCTTTGGTTGTTGTCGTTGAGGCTTTTTGTTTTGTTTCTTGGGACGACTTAAATTCAGAAAGTTGTCTTTTGGAAAACTCTCATGGCTTACCAAAGTGGCATGGATGTTTTGAGCTGGTTTCATTGAGCTGTTTGATAAAATTGTCCCGCAAAACATACACTGTTTCAGGAGGATTAGAAGACGTGGAGGTTAATCCCTAAACAATATATTCCTCCAGATACTGATGATATTTTGGAAAATCACTTTTGTTTTTTTCTTTGACGGTTTCTTATTTTTCCAGACTGATTTGTCTCATTTCATTTGAGCATATTTATTCATAAAGCATAATTTCTTTGTGTTCTGACCCTGGAGAAGAAGAACTTACTTTGTTGCACGTGTTGTGTCGTTGAACAAAAAGTTCCAGACTTGACACAGTTACGACGTGTGCAGGTGTTTGGTATTTAGAGAATGTACGTATCTTAGTGTATTTGACATGTACGGTTATGGATGTAAGTAATCACGGTGTCTTTGTACCGTTAAGTTCCTGTAAGAGCCCTCCACATTCCTCCTGTTACTGATTATCTCTCTAAACCTGCCCCTCTGAGTTGAGGTATTTCAGAAACGTTACCTGGCGAGTGTCATCTCCCTGGAGCACCACTCACTCTCCAGATATTTGCGACTGATCACGCATATCGTCTTCCTGCTCCCGTAGATGGCGTCTGTGATATTCTCCATGATGGGTTTACCTGCAGAAGAGGAAAGAAACAGGATGAGTTCACCTGCTCAGATCTTTCAGTTCTCTGGTGACACCTTCTGGAGGAAAAGCTGAACTGCAAAATGAGATTTTCACACTCAGGGCCTGATCTACCAAGATCCCAAATACCCAGCACTAAACTGTGCGTGCAAACTAAAAAACTGCATGTGCTAAACGTGGGCGTGTTGCGGTTGATCTACTGGCAGATTTTTTTGACTTGTTACAAGCAATTTGTCTTAAAAAAACTTGAAATCAGACATTTTTATGACCTGGTCTGGTGAATGTGGCTCAAAAAAAGAACAATAAGACATTTTTCACTCCAAATAAGACAGAATGACTTGCTTAGATTTCCGTTTTTGCAGTGCAGTCTTGTCTTGAAACTCATTTCTGGAACCAAACAAAGAGTATTAACGTTGGATTTACCTGTGGTGGTTCATCTCACCTGGCTCGAAGTCTCGATGGTGCAGACACAGCCTCCAGCCCTGCTCGCCCTCCAGCTTCGGCAGCATCTCTTCGACGACCCACGGCTCGTCGGCGGCGTTGTAGGAGATGAAGGCGTCATACTGGCAGAGAGCTGGTCTGTTCTTCTGCTTTTTGTCGAAGAGGAAAGCCAGGAACAGGTAGTAAGCGTAAACCAGCTGCCACCTCAGGAAGTGGTAGGTGAAGGACGCCACCATGAACAGAAGAGTGAAGCAGGTGGTGGAGACGAAGCAGATGAAGTCTGTGGTCACCGAGCAGGGACGAGTGTCCAGGTCCAACAGCTTCGTGCCTTTAAAGCTTCTGGGATAGTTACACTCAAACGCGTTGGCATCAAAAACTTGAGTTTGGTTGTTGTTTACCGCCCACTCCAGGAACCAGACGTTATCGCAGTCACAGTTGAAACTTTGCCCTGAGAGATCCAGGTAAGTCAGAGCAGGTAGAGACCTGATTTCTTCCTCAGAAATAACTGGGAAAACGTTCTTTCTGCCCTGCAGGAACGTCAGCTTGGTCAGGTTTGCTTGAATGAGGAAGTCTAAGGACAGGAGACCCGTCCTGGAGACGTAGAGGCTTTCCAGATCTCTGAGAGGGAAAAACAGCTCCGGTGAAAAGTCCGTCAGGTCGTTAGAGCTGATATCCAGTCGTTCCAGTCGAGGCGTGTACTTAAACATATCTTTGTGGGGGTGTAAAAGTTGAATGTTCCTTGCATTGAAGCTTTTAAGATTGATCAAGCCTTGCAGGAAGTTGCGAGGCAGTCGGGATCTGCCCTTATGGTGCTGTGCCTGCATGTCCAGGGTCTCCAGGAGAGTGAGAGAGGAAAAGAACGGATCGGGCAGAGCTGAACTGTCCTTAAAACTTATGTGATTATCCCTCAGATTCAGAGTTTTCAGACTTGTTAGACCATCGAAGCTGCCTGTTTTGATTTTGTCCGCCTGGATGTCGTTGGTTTGAAGCTGTAACTCAGTGAGATTGCCCAGTCCAGTGAAACACCCTTTTTCCAGAACTTTGATGTTACTTTCATGCAACTTTAAGAGCTTGAGGGACTTCAAGCCTTGGAATCGCCCGTTTTTCAAGACGCCAAGTTGGTTGTTGTTCAAGCGAAGTTGTTTCAGATTTGGCAGATCTTTCTTGAAGGCGTTGTTCAGTTTGGTGATGTGGCTGCTCTGTAAGTGTAAAACTTCCAGTCGTTTTAAATCCCTGAAGACGCAGTCGCTTAACTGTGGGATCGTGTTATGGTCAAGACTGAGTTCTCTGAGTTTTGTTAGGTTGGAAAAATCGTGGCACGTGAATTTGGTGATTTGATTGTAGCTGAGGTCCAGCTCTGAAAGTATGGGGAGAAACTTCACGGCAGCAGGAACCGAAGGCAGCTTGTTATGACCCAGAGTCAAGATCCTCAAACGCCTCATAGACCTGAACGCATCCCCCTGGATCGACTGTATGGCGTTATTTGATAGATCTAACTCTGTCAGGTTCCAGCAGAGTCGAAACATTTCTGAGTCGATCTGTTTGAGCTTGTTTTCTTTGAGCTGGAGCGAGGTGAGTGTTGGGATGGTGCAGGAGACGCTGATGAGCTCTGAGAGGTTGGTTTTCATGGTGTTCATCCTCAGAGTCGTCAGAGAAGAGTTGAAGTCTCCCAGGAAGGTTTTCCAATCCTTGGAAACCAGCTGGAGCCCACTGATATCAAGTGTGGACACCCGACTGAGAAAAGTCTTGTTCCGTACGTCCCAAATCGTCTTCTGCTTGATCGTGGAGCCGAAACTTAACCAGGTGAGATTGGGAAAAACATCTGCAACGATTCGAAACACTGCGATGCGGTTCTTGGATAAATCCAGTTTGGAAAGCTTTAGTGAGCTGTTTGTCAGGTCTCGTGATTCGAAGTGGGTTATGTCGCAGTGTGAGATCCACAGAGATTGTAGGTTTGGTAGCTGCTGCAGGATGTATCTGACTTTGGTGCTGGTGTGCAGTTTGGTGTTGTCAGTAATGTCCAGAAACTCTAAGCTCTTCAGGGATTTGAATGCGGTGGGCGACACCTCTTTGATAAAATTGCTGGTTATGAGGAGCTCTGTCAGGTTACTCAAACCAGCGAACTGATCATCCCCGAGAGCTGTAAGTCTGTTATTATTCAGAGTTAGCCTCTTCAGGGAAATCAGGTCTGCAAAAGCCCCCGCCTCTATCTTTGAAATTGCGTTACGTTTTAGGTTCAACTCTTCCAGAACTGTGAAATTTTTGAAATCGTTCGCGTGTAGTTCAGAAATCTGGTTTGAAACCAAGTCGATCCCTTTGACCGTGGTGGGAATCCCACGAGGAACGGCCCTGAGAAATTCTTTCACTCCATCCGGCCGACATAAGGCAATGTTGTCTGTAATGTGGCAATCTTTCACTGTAAACCCGGCAACTGGCAGAATCAGACTCCCACAATCCACCAGGAAGAAAATAACACTGAGGTGGAAAAGTTTTGAAGAGGTCTTTTTGGTTTCAGGACCCATTTTAATGGAAAAGAAAGTTTCTGAGAGCAGCTGTTGATAGAAAGAGCTGACGGTGAATCCTGGAAATCCAACAGAAAATTGTTCTGAAACAGCAGCAGGACTCAAAAATTAGACAAATGTTTAACAAGAAGCTTTTCAACCTCGTTCAAAACAAGATAAAACGTATAACCAGGGGTGAAAGTCTTAAATTCTTGCTGGTACCAAACCTTCATCTATAGAAGCCCATTTCCGCCGGTTTAAAAAAAAAAAAAAAAAAAAGGCTTTATTTCTTTTTATATTTTAAATTTTGAGACAAAAGTCAAACTAATCACTTAAAAGGTCAAAATTTGAGATAAAATATCAGATTCTTGAGACAAAAAGAGGAAATCATGGGGAAAAAAAGTCAAAATTTCAATTGGGAAAGTTGAAAATTTGTGATAGGGCCATTTTTTTTTTCAGATAAAGTCAGGAATTAAAATAAAAAGCTGAAATTTTGAGATAAAATATCAGAATTGTGAGATGAAAATTTGAATTTATGAGGAAAAAAAAACTTAGATTTTCAGAAAAAAGGTCAAAAATTGAGATTACATAACAAAATTTGAGGTAAAAAGTAATAAAATATTAGTTAAAAAGTCAAATTCTCTAGATAAATTATCAGATTCTTGAGATAAAAAAGAGGAAATCATTGGGGAAAAAGTCAAAATTTCAATTGAGAAAGTAAAAAATTTGAGATAGGACAATTTTTTAGATAAAGTCAGAATTTGAAATAAAAAGGTGAAATTTTGAGATAAAATATCAGAATTGTGAGATGAAAATTTGAATATATGAGGAAAAAAACCTAGATTTTCAGATTAAAAAGTCAAAAATTTTAGAATACATATCAAAATTTGAGGTAAAAAGTCAAAATTATTAGTTCACAAGTCAAATTTTCTAGATAAAATATCAGAATTGTGAGATAAAAAAGTGTAAATCATGAGGAGAAAAGTCCAAGGACTCAAACACAGCAGCAGCAGTTCAGAGGGGGGTTCATTAGGGAGAAGTTAAAGGAATTTTTAAATAATCAAAGTAGTTTTCATGACTGCATATTACAAACAAATCTATTGTCTGACCCAGAGTTTGGCTGTGACTGGTTTTTAACGGGCGCTTTAAAGCAGGCAGTCGCTCTCCCATCTTCCTGGTACTGAACCACCACTGAATCTTTTACTGGTACCAGAACCAGACTTTCACCCCTGATATTAACCCATCAGATAAGAGCTGGTGATACTCACAGTGTGATGTTCCTCTGATGAAAACCAGAAAGTAAAACATGCCTGAGGCGCGTTGGCTCGTCTGCTTTCACAGAGAGGAAGTGAAAGTGTGTAAAAATAGAGAAGACACTTCATTAGAATCAGCTCATTGACTTCAAGTCACAACCTCTCAGCCCTCAGTGAGAAGAAACATTTCCAAAGAAAAATCTGAGTTTTACAGAAAGATTTGAAATCTTGGAGTAAATTGTTTCAGTTCTTGGAAAATATGAACGACCAGCCAGTTATTCCTACTTGATTTTAAACTGAATGACGTCAATAAAAAGTTCTCTCTCCTTTTTTTGTCATCTGAATAAGGTTAATTCTACCCAGAAACAAAACAGCGAGTTTGCTCCTGAACAATGAACTTTGGAGAGAAATAAGAGAAATGAGGGAGAAATAAAAGAGAAATGTGAGTAGAGGAAAAACAACAAGTGTATAAAAACTATGTAAAAGGCTAAAACCACTATCGAAAAGAGGAAGAAAAACATCAGAGAAATAAAAACAAACAACAATATTTAAAAACACAAGATGAGGAAAGAAAGAGATACTGTCAACGGAAAAATAAAAACAACATTAAGACGATTAAAAAAAGGCTCATCTGTGAAAATGTTTCTTTAAAAGAGGACAGAGAATTTACAAAAACAGCCTTAAAAGTCTCCACATGAAAACAAAGTTAGATTTCCTGTTTTCTGTATTCTGAGTCACATAAAAAGTGAAGTTTTGTCTTGTTGCTACAGTAAAATGGGTTTTCCTTTTTTGCTAAATTTCCCTGTTGCTCAACTTTTGTTGTGTAAAGAAAGAATGTGACATCATCTCCGTGAGGGAATTTCTGATTTTGAGAATCCACATCTCTTTTCTCACCGCTCTCTTTACTAAAGGTGAATTATTTCACGTATAGCTTATAGATTTATTAATCTGATCATGTCTAATATTTGCTCCTCTAAACCGTGTGCACCGTCTTTATGTGGCTGTGACATAAACAAGAGGCTCAATTCAATGATTGTTCTTAACCTCCTTAATTCCACTTCCTCAAAAACAAAACAACCTCAATCATCACTTCCTTTACCGCTGTATTGTTTTAGGACTGAGGGCTGATTATAAAAGCAGTTCTCTTTAGACGTATTGAGGAAGTGTTGATTCTTAACCTGCACAAACCAGCAAATAAAAAGATTAATAAACATAAAAAATACCTCTGCAGATTCACTTCACCTCGAAGAGCAACACCAGCTTCTGACCAGCAGAGGGCCCCATTGGAATAAAAAACTATCTGTGTGTGTGTGTGTGTGTGTGTGTGTGTGTGTGTGTGTGTGTGGACATTAACCTGCAGAAATGACTCTGCTGTGAATCAAATAGAAACAGAAAATTATTTTTTTCCAGCAATGGAGCTGACCTGTTGGTGTGTGTGTGTGAGTGTGTGTGTTGTTCTCCTCTCTCTTTCTCTCTCTCTCTCTTTCTCTCTCTCTCTCTCTCTCTCTCACACACACACACACAGAGTAATTTAGCAGAGGTAATGAATCTTTAATGCTTTGATTAAATTGAATTATGGACTAATCATACTTTCTCATTATGTGATCACACTAACTGAAATTACAGCCGTGTGTTTTTCTAACGTCCCACAGCTCAACATTAATGTGTGTGAAGACTTTTAAAGTTTATCTCTGAAATATTCAGAGAGTACTCAGTGTTTCATCCCCCGACTGTAAAACAATATGTTAATCTAAAAAGTTAAAGTGAAAGAGAAGCTGGAGGATGATAATAAAAGCTGCTCTGGGTGAACAGTTTCTATCTAAAGCCTCCATGTAGGTGGTGCTGCTGCTGCACGTGGACACAAAAACTATGTTTGGAGAATAATTCTGCTGTTTCTGAAAAACAGGTTAGGGTCAGGTTTCTAATGTTGTCTGCAGCAAACAGAAAAAGATCTGTGTCTGCTTGAAAACACAGAAAAAATGGACTAAACTGGATTTATTTTCATGCAACTTTCCACACAGTTCTCCAAAGCTCAGCACTGAGATACAGAGTTTTCTTTAATCTGAATAGTTTCCACTCGTACTTTAAAGAGGGTGTGTTGTGCTCTCTGGTTTCTTAAACGTGGATCTTAAGTTTCAATACAGATTTCCAAACATCTACAAACTAATTTGTTGTAAAAATCCCTGAATCTGTCTGTAAACTGATCTTCACCAAAGTTAGTGAAATGAGGTCAGAACATCTGGATTTCCTGACTAGTTCAAGTCACGTCGGAGGGACCGGGGCCTCAAACACTAAGTCCTGGCCCTTGACAGACCACCAGAGGCCTGGCCAATCAGAGGGAGGGAGGTTTGTGGAGCGAGGAGCCTTAAAGAGACAGTACACAGAGGCTGAAATAAGAGATTTCTAAAACAGCAGATAGAGAAAAATCGAGCCGTAATTTATTAATCATGTAAAGATACTACGGGAACACCAGAGGGACAGAATAAACACTAAAAAAAACATGATATCCCCTCTTTAATTTACAACTTGGACTATGCTTTGGTCTTCAACTTTTAACTAGATACAATATGACGTGGTGATGTATTTATCAACCGTTACTCTGTTGGTTGAAACCGTTGACTGTATATAGAATAAACAGCGTGCTTCCTCCTGTCACCGTTCTACGTTTTTGAAGCAAAAAACCCCGTTTCTCTAGCCGCCATTGTGCAGCCAGAGTCTGCGCAGTAGAGAATTTCCGGTGGAGCCAAGTAAGAAAGAGAAATAAAAATATTTATTTCTTCTTCTTCAGAAGGTTTAGTCTCCTTTTGGCTCTTTCCTGAAGTTTCTTATATCCCCGATAAAAACTACTCATGAACGGCAGCTGTCAACTATCGTAAAACGAAACTTATATCACGGTTTTTAACGTCCAATAACTAATGAGAAACTAACTTCTCAGAAAAAAAAACACCTGAACACCATGCAGCCAGATGACATCATCATACCACCTTAGAGTAAAGATGAGAGAAATTTTTTAAAGTTTTCCCGGCTCATATCTGTAAGCAACTCTTCTACTGTGTGATCAGCTGTGGCTCTTTATTCCATATCACAGTGAAGCTTTGTTTCAGGAAAGGCTGCGTGTGGGGTTGTGTGTTGTTCTTTATTTCCGCTGTCACACGGGAAGTTTCTGATCTTTTGACCAATCAGCGTACTGCAGTGATTATAGCGCCACCCCTGGGGCCGGTTTGGAGCGGCTTGGCACCAACAGAAGGGAACTGAAAAGTGGAGCGGTACAGGTCGCTTATTAGGGGACCTGTCCTGGTTTTAGTCTATGGAAACGCCACAAAATGCGGCCGGACCGAGACGAACCGAACCTATTTTAGCCCTTATTTCCTGCTCTATCCCTCTCCTGTTTATCCTTATTCATCTCTTCTGTCTTTTTTCTGTCAGTCCAGCTCCTGTTTCCACCACAACTATTTTATAAATCACAGATCAATCATTTTCAGCAGAGAAAAACACAGATCTGTGTTCTTACTGATAAACTTTGTTTGCTGTCATAGACACTTTGATTTGCTTTTAATCAGTTTGGTCCAGTCTGACTCTATGGGGAATCTGAGAATTATCATTTAGAAATAACCTTTTTTAGTTGCTGATAATCTTGTTTTAAATGGTGGATTATTATCAGGCAGATATTTAGATGTCAGATTTGTATCTGCTGCCCCCTAGTGGCAAACTGCAGCAATCATATCAATTAGATGATTTTGTGCCACTGTAACGAATTTAAAGAACCACAAGGAAGCAAAACAAATTTATAAATCAGATTAAATCAGAGGGAACAGAAAGATAGAGTTTCTCAGAGCGCAGGAGGAGGAGGAGGAGGAGGAGGAGAGGTGGTGAGGTTGGCTGAGGATTCATTAATACAGTCTCCTCTCACAGCAGCTGGAGCAGAGAGTGTGGAGGTACCCCATGTTTTCCTGTCCCCAGAGGCACACACACACACACACACACACACACACACACACGCACACACACACACACGCACACACACACACACACACACACACACACACACACACACACACACACACAGCCTCATTACACATCTTCAGAGACAATCTTTCCCCTTCTTCTTCTTCATCTCCTCCTGTGATTCTGTCACTCCAGAGGGAAATACACTGATACGTGCGCGCGCAGCCACCCACGGGGCGCGTGCACCGTTTAATCATATCTGAAGAGAGGTGGAGAGAGAGAGAGAGAGAGAGAGAGAGAGAGAGAGAGAGATGCAGCTTGGTGTTGAGACCGGTGTGACTTCTCTTTCTGCTGCTGTCGTTAACGGACCGGCTGCGCACACACCTACACACACACACGCACACACACAGTCACACACACACACACACACACACACCGGGGGACACAGTAGCGGACTGGTGCACTGGGGGAGAGGAGGGGAGGGGAAGAGGGGGAGGCAGAGACACATGTCAGACCGGATCGAGCGGGGGAATGTACCGGATTCCGCTGCGCACACGCACACGGTGCCGTCCCGCACTGACGCGTCCGCGGCGTTAACGCAAGGACCGGACACCGGACTGAGCCAGGGGGGGGCGAACCGGACCGGGATAGAGTGAAAAACAGGAGTCACCTGGCTGCGGAGGGAGGGAGGAGAGGGGAGGGCGAAGGGAGGGGAGCTGTGCCCCGCGGACAGAGCTTTGTTTTGGGCTGAAAACATCGCTCACGCGCAACGGAGAGTCGGCGCAAAGTTTCCTCGATGGCGCTGGTGATGGAGCCGGTGAGCAAATGGAGCACGAACCAGGTGGTGGACTGGATGAAAGGTACACACACATCCAACACACACACACACACACACACACACACCTCACACACGCAGGCTCGTGGGTGATAAATACAAACGCAGGGGGAGACAGAGGCGCGCAAGGTGCGATGCTGCGTGGGAGGTGTGTGTGTGTGTGTGTGTGTGTGTCGATGCATCACCCCGGCACCTGATGATCAGCGGGTGATGATGTAATGTGTGAGTGACAGGTGGGGAGCGAGCCAAACTTCACCGAGGAGAGCAGGGGCGGGGTCAGAAACTTTCAGAGGTGGTGGGGGGGCGGTTTAATACCACAACATGAAATAATGTGAATAATGATCTACTCTCTGCAGCTCTATGCTGGAAATGTGAGGATCCTTTGTGTCTGTGTGAAGTGGAGTCATCCCTCAGTTTCTGATCATCCTGTTCCTGCAGTAATGACTTTAATTAAAGTCCCATCGAGGACTTTCTGTGATCTTAAGAAAGTATATCCAGATATCCGCCTGGTCCTAATCCACAACTTAAAACAAGGTTATCACCACTCAAATATGTTATTTCTAAATGCTTCATCTCAGCTTCCTGATCAGGTCGGACTGAACCAGATTGATTGACAGAAAGTCAGATTCTCTATAATAACATGATGAAGAGAAATCTGTGTTTTTTTCTCTGCTGAAAATGATTTCTGTGATGTATTAAGTAGAAATGGTGGAAACAGGAGCTGAAGCATCTGATAGAAAAGAGACAGATAAGAAGGAGAAAGATAAACAGGAGAGAGATAGAGCACAAGCTAAAGGCTAAAAATGGAGCTAAAGGCTAAATTGGGGGATAAAAGTGAAAACATAATCAGAGTCTATTACATGGGTTAAAGACTAAAGCCTAGTTTCCACCAAGCGGATCGGTTTGGTTCGTCTCGATACGGCATTTTGTGGCGTTTCCATGGACTAAAGCCGGGACGGGTCCACAATTTAAAACAAGATTATCAGCACTAAAAAAGGTTATTTCTAAATGATAATTCTCAGGTTCCCCATAGAGTCAGACAGGACCAAACTGATTAAAAGCAAATCAAAGTGTCTATGACAAGGTGTCTACAGATCTGTGTTTTTCTCTGCTGATTGATTGATTGATCTGCGATTTATAAAGTAGTTATGGTGCAAACAGGAGCTGGATTAACAGAAAAAAGACAGAAGAGAAGAATAAGGATAAACAGGAGAGGGATAGAGCAGGAAATAAGGGCTAAAAACTGGAGCTAAAGCCTCGTTTCCACCAAGTGGATCGGTTCGTCTCGGTACGGCATTTTGTGGCGTTTCCATAGACTAAAACCAGGAAGGGTCCCCTTATAAGCGACCTGTACCGCTCCACTTTTCAGTATCAGGGTGCAAAGCCGCTCCAAACCGGCCCCAGGGGTGGGGTTATAATCACCGCAGTACGTTGATTGGTCAAAAGATCGGTAACTTCCCGTGTGACAGCGGTAATAAAGAACAACACACAACCCCTCAGCAGCCTTTCCTGAAACAAAGCTTCACTGCTTTATGGAATAAAGAGCCACAGCTGATCACACAGTAGAAGAGTTGCTGGATGTCCTCCATCTTTCTCTTTGTTTACAATGCCGCTAATTTCTTCTTCGTTGTATTTATTCGCGGGTACACTGTGTAGCGTTATGTAGCTGACGCGGCTCTCGACATCCGGCCCATCAAGCAGGGTACGGTTGGCTTTGGAAACGTGCACAGGATCAGGCTTTACTGATCTGACCTGTACCAAACTGTACTGACCCGTACCAGACTGTCTGGTGGAAACGAGGCTTTAATAACAAGCCAAAGGGTTAAACAGAAGCTTAAAGGCTAAAAACATGAGCTAAAGGCTCAATAACAGAGCGATAACAGAACAGCAGTTATTCTGCAGTGATCTGTTCAAACCTGAGAGTCTATCAATAAAATGAAGAGCCAGGTTACGTTTGCTCTGCTTGGTGAGGTTGGAGTTGGTTAAATGAGTTACTGGTAGGACACAACCAGGATTCACTAACGTTACAGACACGTGTCAGAGCACCGAGCTGTGAGGAGCTAAGATAAATGTAGCCAGATACTAAACAACATTACAAACTTACAAAGTTTGACTGTTGTTGTTGATAAATTCATTACCTCATGCTTTGTACCCGGTAAAAAGTTGAGTGTGAGTAATAAGGACACTTGAGAGAATTAAGCATAATAGCACTTATGATCATAAAGTACAAGCAGATTGTTTGAATTAATATTTGTAACAAGTTATCAAAAACTGAGTAGGTTTGTCTCAGTATTTCTGCTGTCTGAGTATTTGTGTTTGCAGTGTTTCTGTGGTCATCATCAGAGTGACAGTAGTTTTAAATCCTGTGTCTTTATATCTGTGCTTCATGTTCTCTTGTTAAAAACATTTCCTGAATTGAGCAGGAAGAAATAAGAAGTGCAGGAACATTTGTGTAACTGTCCTCTGTTTGTTGGCGTTCGTCCACTAAAAGTTCTGACTTTGACTTTCACCTTTTAAACTGGAGAGTTACATCTAAAAAACAACCAGAGGAAAGTTTGCCCTTTGTTGTTATCATTTATCATCCTGTGCTCGTTCAAATGGCCCGGATACGTCTGTAGAAAATGGAGTGTCTCAGAACAGTAAATCAAACACATCCTTGGTACGGCGTGTTCAGGGCGTTGAATGAGTTACAGATCAATCTTTGATTATTACCTCACGTTCAGCTTGTCTGAGTTTCTGTCTGTGTTTTCAGAATAAATCAGAAAATCATGACACATCAAAACGTGTTTGACTGAATGTTGCACTTACAACGACTGTCTCAGAACAAGGCTTTAATTTCTACATCAGAGCGCCACCTACAGGCCGAACGGAGCAGAACCACTGAAACCAAGGGGGCATAGTTTAATACGGAAAGGAAGGGATTAGCTGGCCTGCTGCTATTGGCTATAGGCCAAGACTGCTACAGGCTCAGGCCTCGATGGACTTAGACTGCCATAGTCTTAGACTGCCATAGTCTCAGACTGCTATAGGCTTAGACTGAAGTATGCTTGAATGACTATAGGCTTAGACCGCTTTAGGCTTAGACTGCTTTAGTCTGAGACTCTTCTATGGGCTTAGACTGCTATGGTCTAAGACTCCTGTAGTCTCAGGCTGCTATTGGCTTAGACCGCTATATGCTTGGATGACTACAGGCTTAGACCGCTTTAGGCTTAGACTGCTTTAGTCTGAGACTGCTATGGGCTAAGGACGCTATAAGCTCAGACTGCTATAATCTAAGACTGCTATAGGCTCAGGCTTCCATGGGCTTTGACTAGGATAGTCTAAGACTGCCATAAGCTTAGACTGCTATATGCTCCGACGACTATTGGCTTAGACTGCTCTAGTCTTTGACTGCTTTAGGCTTAGACTGCTATAATCTAAGACTAGTATAGGCTCAGGCTTCCATGGGCTTTGACTAGGATAGTCTAAGACTGCCATAAGCTTAGACTGCTATATGCTCCGACGACTATTGGCTTAGACTGCTCTAGTCTTTGACTGCTTTAGGCTTAGACTGCTATAATCTAAGACTAGTATAGGCTCAGGCTTCCATGGGCTCAGACCATGACATACTTGGACGTTTATAAGCTTAGACTGCTATATGCTCAGGCTTCCGTGGGCTTAGACTAGGATAGTCTAAGTTTGCCATAGGCTTAGACTGCTATATGCTTGGATGACTATAGGCTAGACTGCTCTCGTATTAGACTGCTTTAGGCTTAGACTGCTCTAGTCTAGGACTGCTATAGGCTCAGGCACCTATGGGCTTAGACTGCTGTAGACTCAGGTTCTATGGGCTCAGACCACGACATACCTGGACGTCTATTGGCTTAGACTGCTATAGGCTCAGGTTCTATGGGCTTTGACTAGGATAGTCCAAGACTGCTATAGGCTTAGATTGCTGTATGCTTGGATGACTATAGGTTTAGTCTTCAACAATCCAAGACTGCTATATGCTCAGGCTTCCATGGGCTTAGACTAGGATAGTCTAAGTCTGCCATAGGCTTAGACTGCTATATGCTTGGATGACTATAGGCTTAGACTGCTCTAGTCTAAGACTGCTATAGGCTCAGGCACCTATGGGCTTAGACTGCTGTAGGCTCCGGTTCTATGGGCTTAGACTGCTATAGGCTCAGGTTCTATGGGCTTAGACTGCTGTAGGCTCAGGTTCTATGGGCTTAGACTGCTGTAGGCTCAGGTTCTATGGGCTTAGACTGCTATAGGCTCAGGTTCTATGGGCTCAGTCCACGACATACTTGGACGTCTATAAGCTTAGACTGCTATAGGCTAAGCTTTAGTGTAGTGAAGCTTAACGCAACACAGAGTAGCTTGTAGATTCGCTCACTGTACCTGTGGTCTGGTCACCCATTCGTCAGGTTGAGTCATCGTTTCCACGGTAACGTCCCTGATTGGACTCTTAAACAGCTCTTCAGAAACCAATCAGTGACATCATTAAAACCATGTTTTATAAAATCTGTGGTTATAATCAGTGTTTTTGTGGTTGTGCAGCATATGTCCTGTGTTTTTCTCCCATCTGCTTCTTTTCCTACGTTTCTTTACCTTTTTTTATCCTCATGAGGTGGTTTTGGCGTCTGTCTCGCGTCTCTTTCCCATCTCGCTTCAGTTGTTTGATCGACCTTCTGACAGGAAGTGCTTATTGAGTCACTTTATAGATGTTTTCATACTAACGAGCCAGCTTCCTGTCATCTGTTTCCCCTGGTGGAGAACAGAAGAGGCGGCACGTAGGATAATAAGGAGAGTTTTTATATGCAAACACTAAAAACAGGATCCTCCATCTTTACTGAAAATAGTATTGAAGGTTTAATCCACGTTATCTGGAGAGCTGTCACACTGATCAAAGAACACCAGGCACAAATTACTTCAATTAAGAACACACACACAAAAAGCTCTAAATGAGTATTTGCCCAAAAATAATTGAGCTTTGTTTACCCAGGGGCTTCTTATATGTTACAGATAACTGATCAGGGATTTCAGTGATGCATAATTCAGAAAGCAGGCTGATTGGGTCTGCACCCGCGGGCTTGAGTCAACATTAGGAAACTGTTTTACACATAAAAAGAAACACTTTCCAGCTTCTCTGATGGGACGATAACGAGCCACCACAGACGTTAAAACATCCGTTAAAAACATCCTCTGCTCTGACCACGCTGGAAAGAGTTAGAGATTAAAAACATCTTTAATCATTTTATCTAGGGCTGGGGGATATATCGAAGATACTCGATATATCGCGGGTTGTTGCACGTGAAATGACTATATTGGGACCATCGAGTATAAATTACCAGGTAAATGTTTTGAGACTTCAGTCTGTAATTTTCTTCAGCTGTGTTTCTTTCACTCTCTGCTGCTGCTTCTCACACTAAACAGCTCACTCCCCCGCCCATCCAGAAAACGAGTAAAGTCGCTGCTTTGTCACCTGTGTGATCCTCACCTGATTATCTCCCAGCTCTTCACCACAAAGAAGAGAAACAAACGCAACGTGAACTTAAGGTTTTCAAAGTAAGACAGACTCGAAGTAAACCGCAATAAATGGCGACTTATGGTTTTTTTACACTCGACTCTACAAAAATATTTTGTTTCAAAATGTCGCAGTGGTGTTTGCATGTGTTTCCAGATTATTGCGAGATTTTTATTTTGAGACTCGACAATTCATTTGTCTCCTTCCCCCTCTTAGGAGTTTGACAGCACAACGTCATTAAAGATTCCCACAGACGTTTCACGGAGCATTCATTCACGCGTCTCGCTTTATTGCCCAACTAACTTCCTGTTATGAACCTGCGTCCTTCAAAATAAGAGCATACTGTAAAACTAACATTACACCACAAAAATTCAGGGAGAGTCCAGGCTCAGAGACAGAAGTCACTAACAGAGTCCTTTCAGCACCAACAACAATACAAAAGAAGCTGATTTATGGAAATAAAAGTTAGATTAAGTCATCGCAATTTCAGTTCATGTTATTTTCATTGTTGTAATATTAGAAATCTATTGAGACAGTCATGTGATACATTCAACCAGATAAAAAAATCTGAATGAAATCTTTTACTGGAATTGAAAATATGTAAATATATAAAGTGTGTTTTGGAGTAAACGGTTTGTTAAACTTGACCTGATTTTGATTTTTCCCTTTTTAGCAGCAAATGTTATAAATCTTACTGAAAGGTCTGCTTGAATCAATATACTGGTGTCATTTCATTAATTAAAGGGTTGAATTGGACATTTAATAAAGTGATTTACAGGAGAAATCCAAATATCGAGATATATATTGTGTATCGAGATATAGCAAAAAAATATGGAGGTGTTGATTTTAGGCCACATCTTGCAGCTCTAATTTTATCCTCCTCTCTGTGTTTCTGGAGCTTTACATTTTGTCTGTGTGTGCAGATATCGATCAGAGGAAACCTGCCAAAAACAGACATGCCTCTGCAAAGACGCTCCATTTGTCAGATTTATCATCAAACCTCATTTTGATTAAATTAACAGCCGAGTTTCAAGCGTGGAGCCAAAACTATTAGTGCGAGCCTAATAATCTGAAAGTGATGTGTGCCCATCCTCTCTCACTCTTTTCTATCAGGAGGTCATTTCCTACTTAATAAAACGGATCCATCAAACGCTGAGTGCTTCTTTTGTCGCAGAGAAAAACGTCTTCATCGTGGCAGAAGCTCAGAAGCCAAAAACAGTCTGTTGGTGTTTTCATCAACTTTATTCAGATTGAGAATAATCTCTCAGTAATCCACACACAGGCTCATAACTGTTGTTATGTTTTTCTCCTCATTTCTAAACGTGTGAAACGAAACACACTTCACGCTTGACTTTCATGGATATTAACGGGATCTGGGCTGTTATTGGGTGTGAGAGCAGAATTAGAGATTGTGTAATGAAAGTCATTAAAGTTTTCCATGCAGATCCTGCCTTTATGGTGTCAGGCTCTCCAGGTGGGAGTGAAAACTTTTACAGGACTCAGAGTGTGGTAAACTGGAGTCTGTGAAGCTTTTCTTTATGACTCAGACTCTCGTTCTTATTCAGAGCGTTTTATTCTTTATTCATCATCCAATTAAATGTGGATCCAAAGAGACGCTCCATAACAACAGATATGAAAATGTTTTCTCTGCTAATGAATTTATAACAAACCAGCTCTGTTCACTGTGCCAACGTTTGTGCTGCAAAAATCTAAAAGCAAGTTTCCAATGCCATCAAAAATATATAGAAAATCCTCAAATGAATATAAAAATGATATGTTTTACAATTAAATACAGTAAAAGTTATAGTAATTTTGTGTCATTTTGTGTGTACTTCAGGTCAGTAAATTGTGAGAGGGTTTAAGTGACGGTGAAGGTGAGGAACTTTTTCACTCAATCTTTATTTATAAAGCAGGTTTGAAACAGTCATTGCTGCACGGGTCAAAAGCAGCAAGAATGACAGAATTAAACTCAGCAGAAAACAGGACTTTAATACTCCAAACAGAGAAACTATAAATAGGGCAGAATTAAAATTATTGGAATATTCTTTTTGTATTTGTCATGTTTTTGTGACTGTCAGATTTTGTATCTGTCTGATGACTATTTTTTTTATTTTGCTCTGAGAAGTCAGAATTCTGAGATTAAAGTCAGAATTTTTAGAATAAAGACAGAATTCTGTGATTAAAGTCAGAAGTTTTGATATAAAAGTCAGAATTTTTTAGATTAAAGTCAGAAGTTTTGAGATTTAAATCAGAATTCTGAGATTAAAGTCAGAATTTTTGATATAAAAGTCAGAATTTTTGATATAAAAGTCAAAATTTTTGATATAAAAGTCAGAATTTTTTAGATTAAAGTCAGAAGTTTTGATATAAAAGTCAGAATTTTTTAGAGTCAAGTCAGAAGTTTTGAGATTTAAATCAGAATTCTGAGATTAAAGTCAGAATTTTTGATATAAAAGTTAGAATTTTTTAGATTAAAGTCAGAATTTTTGATATAAAAGTTAGAATTTTTTAGATTAAAGTCAGAAGTTTTGAGATTTATATCAGAATTCTGAGATTAAAGTCAGAATTTTTGAGATTACAGTCAGAAGTTTTGAGATAAAAGACAGAATTTTTGAGATTTTAGTTGATAAGTTGTTGCATTTTGACTCTCCTGAAAACCTAACACCCCGTCCTGCTTTTTCTAAACCAGACTTATTAAATTGTTATAAAAAACTGAAGAACATAAAGAGTTATCTTTGACTCTTTAAAAATTATGTAGTGCAAAATATCCTTAATTGTGTCAAGTTAAATAAAATAAAATCAACAACAATCCAAAGGAAAAAAGTATTTTTCCAACAGTCTCTCACTCAAAGACAGGTGTGTGTGAAACAGCTGATATAACAGATCCTGGGTCAGTCAGGAGCAGGAAAAAATCACAGCTTTTTTTGCGATTTCGATCAGAAAACGATAAATGGTTCAGCCCTAATGTAGAGGTTTAAAAATCTGGATGTTCAGTTTGGTAAAAAGCTTTAATTTTTGGATCTTTTCAGCTCATAAAATGGAGGTTTCTCCTTCCCACTGAGTTTGATCTAAAACACAGAGACAGCCCACAGAAAAGCACATTCCTCTGCCCTTTAAAACCCGACCTTTTGACCTTTAACAGCGCCCCCATCGGGTCAATCTCTAACATTCTTCCCAAGATGCATCACTGCTTGATGTGTCATCGGTCTTTTATAACCAACAACGGCCTGATCCAAAGTCCCACCCTCTAAATAAGCTGTGAAAATGACTAACAAGAACTAATATTAGCGATTATTGTTATTCACGGTGTTTGTTTGAGGAATGAAAAGCAGGTCAGAGAATCACTGACTCACTCGCTCACTCGCTCACTCGCCCAAAGATGCAGGACGGAAAAATCGTGACAGGGATTTATTGACATGATGTTTCAGTTTCTCTCATCAGCGGACGGGTTATCAGTTGGTCATGTGCATATGGCATGTGTTTATATGTGCCCCTGTGTGTGTGTGTGTGTGTGTGTGTGTGTGTGTGTGTGGGCGGATGGTGAGTTGTTCGTCCCAGACCGTCTGTGCAGAACAGCTGACAGACACACACACACCAGCTCTGAACAGAAGGCTCCAGCAGGGTCCTCGGACATTTGCTTTCACTCTCACACACACACAAACACACACAAACACGCCAACACTGACATACACACAACACACGTGGCGTGCCTGAGAGTGGCATTCGGTTCACGCTGGGTCTCATGGGTGTGTGTGCGGCGACACAGGGAAACATGATCCTCTGCATACGTGTGTGTGTGTGTGGAGTAAAATGTGCAGATCACATATGCTGGAGGCCAAAAGGTCTGCGTGTTGTTGACTTGGCAACAGTCCTGCGTTGGCACGATGGCGGCTCAAACGTGTGGGAGTGGTTCACTTCAATAGTAACGTGAGAAGTCGCCGTGCACGGCTGGAATTTTCACCCTCACGTCCTTTTAGCGTTTGTTCTCTCTTGTCCCAGTTTCCAGCACGCGAGCACTTTCACCGACAGACTTTAGTTCAAGGAAGAGTTTGAGACTCGTGACATTTATTTTAACTAGTGGTTGCCAACCTGTGGTCCACGGCCCCCTGGTGGGCCACAAAGGTATTGCATGTGGTCCACCAAATCATTTCCAAGACACGCTTTTTTTTAAGTGTTTTTTTTGGGGGTGTAATTACACAAAGATAGAGGCCCAATTCCAATTCCTTTCTTAACCCTCAATCTTAGTCGCCCTCTAAACCAAGTGTTCAGGTTTATCTTGTGACTTAGAAATGGGACACCCCTTAAATGCAAATGAAATTGTTGTGGACTGTCTGAGTCAATAAGGAAGCCAATCGCAATAGTTTTTTTATAGACATATTTATTGTGTTGGTGCCTGTATAAGTCGTGTCACAGCAAACCATAGTTTATTGAAAGGTAAACACCAGCTATAACTATCATTACATAACTCTGCGGCTACAGGAGATGACATTAGCCCGGTCATCTTATACCATTATCGGCACAAGCATGTTATATGGGCTGTTATCTTGATAAACAATTACATTACCACGGAGAAAAATGACCATTTTGTAACGTTAACTAACTTTAACGAAAGCAACATGGCTTGTCCGCACCGGATGCTATTGACAAAAGATGGTAAAATAAAAATAAATGTTCTGCAACAACGAGGTAAATAATCCATAAAATGGGTTTAAACTAAGATAAAACAATGGTTTTCCTAATATTTATATCTCCATTAACATAGAAAATACTATATTTGTAGCTCGCCTTCTCTGCCGCTTTGGACGCCATGATTATTTACTGAAAATACGCAATGCATTCTGGGTGTCCCTTAGTCCCAAGGGTGGTGTCTGAAAATCTCAATATTGAGGGAGAAACAGCCTCAAACTTAACCCTCAACCTTAACATTCTGAGAATTCAGCACTTACACTTCACGGGAGCGCGCATTTTGAGATTGAGGGTTAAGACAGGAATTGGAATTCACTCAAAAACATACAGAATGTTTTATGATTAAAGCTCAGTCATATTTAAAAGGATTTTAGCTTCCGTCCCTGGTGTTTCAGGTGTTGGGTCATTCAGAGTCGGAGCAGATCTTTGAGAGTTACCACATTTCGTCTTGGCGTCGCGGGGTCAGGGCGTGTAAATACTCCAGTTAGTGAATTCATAAACCTAAACGCGTTCATTAACATTCTGCTCAGTGGTTCTCTCGCTTTAATTCCTTTGCGCTTTAAAAATCAGACATGCTGTAGGAGAGAGCCGCGATTATGCAACATTTCATCATCATGCACAAAAATACCTCAGTGGCTGTCAGAATAATCTTTGTTCATCTGTTTATTTACTGTTTCTTGGATCTTCAGGTGCATGTTTGGATCTCAGTGAATCATCACACAGGGACAGTTGTTGATGGGATTGGATCAGGTTTTGAAATCAGATAACATCAGGTCGTCTAATCCTAGTTTAAATCTGGATTAAACCTTGAGTTTGTGTTGTAGACAACTTCTTTTTATAGGATTTGGAAACTTTGAAAATGGAGGAAAACTTTAAAATTGGTTGGAAAATAAAACATTTCTACCATTGAGTGCTTATACTTGTACTTGTTTATTTGTTACAGTGATAAAGTAGATAAACTAGATGCAGGCGACCAGTGAAACCTTTCAGAAATAGAATAAAAATGATCCTTTCCCCATTACATACTCCCCCAAATTGATATCAATGTAAAACAAAAGTAATATTTTCAATTTTCTGTCATTCATCAGTGTATGTAAACAGAAGCTGTCAAAAATGATTTCTAACAGCGTCATCTCTCACTGCACGTCCAGTCGGCCCCACGTTCTGATATTAAGACGTTTTCCAAACACCCAGGATGTATCTGTTCACGTTTTTTAGAGAAATGATAAATGCAAGTTTGTGTTTTAAAATCAGAAACTCTGAAAGTGAGCCCATGTTGTCGCCTCAAACCGACAAAACCAAAACTTGTGGACTCACTGCAGTTTTTGAGTCACATGAGTGAGTATTTGGAGGCATGTTTTAGAGAATTTTCAAGTCCTATAGTCGCTGCTTTAAATCTTAAATATCTGACATTTACAGTGGCACTTTTCTGCACCAGCTCGTTTTCTTCATCTGTTCCTGTTTTCTGATGCTCAGCAGCTTGCAGAGGTCAGAGAAAAACACTTTGGCAGAAACAAACAGCTAATGATGAAAACAAAGGCTGGAACAATAAAACCTCAAAAATAAATCTTTAATTTAATTAAGTCTCAGGCAAATCACCACGTCTGAAGTTTGACGGACGTTTTTAAAGAGACTTGAATGCTAATTTCTGACGAGGAAATGCTATTATTTAGCTGCATGAGTCAAAGGTGCATTTGATTTTGCTTAATTACCTCCATTTGCTGACCTTTCCTGTTAATGTTCAGCTTCCTAATGAGAAATAAACCAGACAGAAAAGTCGTGCATACAGTTGTGTTCATAAGTTCACATACACCGGCAGAATTTATGATTTCTGGTGAAGACATTTATGAACAAACAACTGTGTTTACTCTTTTTAAATCAACAACAGAAACTTCCAGAATAACCCTGATGAAAAGTTTCCCTCCCCCAGTTCTTAACAGCGTGTATTTCCCCTTTAACATCAATGACAGCTTGAAGTCTTTGTGCTGGTTGTGGATGAGGGTCTTTATTTTCTCAGATGGTAAAACTGACCATTCTTCTTGGCAAAAAGCCTCCAGTTCCTGTAAATTCTTGCTCTGTCTTGCATGAACTGCAGGTTTGAGATCTCCCCAGAGTGGCTCAATGATATTGAGGTCAGGAGACTGAGATGGCCACTCCAGAACCTTCCCTTTATTCTGCTGTAGCCAATGGCAGGTCCACTTGTCCTTGTGTTTTGGATCATTGTCATGTGTGAACGTCCAAGTACGTCTCATGTGCAGCTTCTGGGCTGATGAGTGTAAATTTTCCTCCAGTATTTTCTGATAACATGCTGCATTCATCCTTCATTCATCAGTTTGGACCAAGTTTCCTGAGCCTTTGTAGCTCACACATCCCCAAAACATCAGTGATCCACCTCCGTGTTTCACAGTAGGAATGGTGGACCTTTCATCATAGGCCTTGTTGACTCCTCTCCAAATGGAACAATGTTTATGGTTGTGGACAAAAAGTTCACTTTTGCTCTCATCACTCCAAATGACTTTGTTCCAGAAGTTTTGAGGCTTGTCTCTGTGCTGTTTGGCGTATTGTAAGCAGGAAACTTTGTGGCATTTGTGTAGAAATGTCTTTCTTCAGCCCATTTTTCCTCAAGTGCCTCCTTATTGTGCATCTTGAAACNGTGTGTGTGTGTGTGACAGAGAGAAAGAGGGTGTTTGTGGGTGTTTGGCTCGCCTGCTGTTGTGAAAAGTGTGCCTCTGTGGGAGTTAAGTGCGTGAGTCAGCTATGAATCACATTTTTCTTCACCAGTCAAACAAAATAAGAGCTCGGATGAATCTTTCCGCACACACATGAGCGCCGTATGTGCGGAGATACGAGTGCATGATGGTACAGATTACACTCCATCACGCAACAAACCCACACACACATTTCAGGGGGAAAGTGTCAGAATCAGTTTATAGAAAAAAAAAAAAAAAAAAAAACGTGAGCGAGAGATAAAGTTTTTGGTTTTCGCTACAGAGCGGCAGTGATTTCCCAGGTGTGACTTCTGCAGTTGCCAGGGCGGAAGCGGATTAAAAAATACGACTGGAACTCAAATAGAAATTGGAAAAAACATCCAATTTTTGAGTCAGCTGTAACACCTCTGTTCAGAATCTGTGAAACCAGAAGCAAGTGATGAAAAATGGGCTCAAAGTGGTGAAAAAGAGTTCACACAGAGTTCAGAATTTCCTGTACAGATGATTTTAAAAGAAGCATGAAAAACTGGAAATTTCTGCTGAGTCATGGTTAAACTTTTATAGACATTTGCTGATATTTATTTGTGTTTTTTTTTACCAGGCTTCACTTTATGTACAAATTTCATCTGCGAAAAAATGTTGGTTATGTAATTTCAGTTGTACATGCAACAGACGAGAAGTTAACAGCTCATTGTTTGGATGAAGGTTAAAACTTAGAGGTAAATATTAAAGATGCATGTAAACAAAAAATAAAAATGAGGTGACACCTAGTATCAATTCCAGTCCTGATCATTTTAATTAAAAAAAAGTTTGAGATTTTTAGTCGAGCTCACTTTCCCTATTATAGCACTCTAAGCCTATAGCAGTCAAAGCCTTAGTCAGGAGCAGTTTTTTCCTGGTCTAGGCCTTTAGCAATCCAAGCCCGAACCAGTCTAGACCTGTAGAATTTTAAGCCTATAGCAGTCAAAGCCTTAGTCAGGAGCAGTTTTTTCCTGAACTGGTCTTGACCTGTAGAATTTTAAGCCTATAGCGGTCTAAGCCTGGTGCAGTCTTAGCTTTAACCTATGCCAGAGCCCATATGATTCTGTCTGGGCTTATAGCACACTCAGTCTAAGCCTGTAGCATCCTGAGCCTATAGTAGTCTAAGCCGACAAAGCTGTGAGCCCACTGCACTCGGAGGCAACAGCAGTCTCAGCCTGAGCTCATTGCAATCAAATTCTAAGCCTGTAACATCCTAAGCATGTTACAGACTAGGCCTATAACAATGTGAGTCTATAGCAGTCTTAGCCTACGCGTATACCAGAGCACTTACTAGTCTAAGCCTTTGGCATTTAAATACTAAGCCTTTAACATTTTGAGCCTGTAGCAGTCCAAGCTTTTAATAGTCTAAGCCTGAGCTCATAGCTGTCAAATTCTAAGCTTGTAACACCCTGAGCCTGTAACAGACTAGGCCTGTGGCAATGTGAGTCTGTAGCAGCCTAAGCCTATACCAGAGTGTTTATCAGTCTAAGCATCCAAATGCTAAGCCTATAACAGTCAAAGCTTATAATGTTTTGAGCCAAGTAGCAGTCCAAGTTTATAATAGTCTGAGCCTGTGCTCAAAGCAGTCAAATCCTGGGCTTATAAAACCCTGAGCCTACAACATCCTGAACCTAAAGCAGTCTGAGGATAATGCATAACTTGCCTGTACCAGACTGTGTCTATCTAAGCCTATAGCACTCCAAGCCTTGTTGCAGCTACCTAAGTTTTTTCTTCAATTTTTCTTATTTTGTATGCTTTGTATTGCAGAATTGTAGAATTATAAGCCCACAGCAGTCTAAGCCTTGAGCAGTCTGAGGTTTAAGCCCACAGCAGTCTAAGCCTATAACAGTCTGAGCCTTAAGCGTTCTCAGTCTAAGCCAATAACAGTCTGAGCCTTAAGCGTTCTCAGTCTAAGCCTTTAACAGTCTGAGCCTTAAGCGTTCTCAGTCTAAGCCTATAACAGTCTGAGCCTTAAGCGTTCTCAGTCTAAGCCTATAACAGTCTGAGCCTTAAGCTTTCTCAGTCTAAGCCTATAACAGTCTGAGCCTTAAGCGTTCTCAGTCTAAGCCTTTAACAGTCTGAGCCTTAAGCGTTCTCAGTCTAAGCCAATAACAGTCTGAGCCTTAAGCGTTCTCAGTCTAAGCCTTTAACAGTCTGAGCCTTAAGCGTTCTCAGTCTGAGCCTATAACAGTCTGAGCCTTAAGCGTTCTCAGTCTAAGCCTATAACAGTCTGAGCCTTAAGTGTTCTCAGTCTAAGCTTGTTACATAATTAGCTTGTGTCAGTCTGAATCAACAGCAGCATGTTTTAGACGCGGCCCAGGCCTGATCCAGCTCCAACCATCAGGTTTATCTGAAGTAAAGTTTTAGACCGTCTCTTAGAGTGGGGGGTGTCTGCCTCCCCGTCGTGATTGATGTTGAAACTCATGGCGTCAGTGATGAGAGAGGAGCTGAAATAAATGTCTGGGGCATTTGAGGCTGTGTTTTTAGAAGGAGCCGGTGCAGAGCTGCTGCTGTATGAAGCTTTATATTAACTGTACTGTTCTGGTCTGTTCTGGCTGCGTGGGTGTGTGTGCTCGCTCGGCGGTGTCACTTATAATTTGACTCATCAGTATTCAGGGCATTCACGCTCTCGCTCTCTGCNGAGCCTTAAGCGTTCTCAGTCTAAGCCTATAACAGTCTGAGCCTTAAGCGTTCTCAGTCTAAGCCTATAACAGTCTGAGCCTTAAGTGTTCTCAGTCTAAGCTTGTTACATAATTAGCTTGTGTCAGTCTGAATCAACAGCAGCATGTTTTAGACGCGGCCCAGGCCTGATCCAGCTCCAACCATCAGGTTTATCTGAAGTAAAGTTTTAGACCGTCTCTTAGAGTGGGGGGTGTCTGCCTCCCCGTCGTGATTGATGTTGAAACTCATGGCGTCAGTGATGAGAGAGGAGCTGAAATAAATGTCTGGGGCATTTGAGGCTGTGTTTTTAGAAGGAGCCGGTGCAGAGCTGCTGCTGTATGAAGCTTTATATTAACTGTACTGTTCTGGTCTGTTCTGGCTGCGTGGGTGTGTGTGCTCGCTCGGCGGTGTCACTTATAATTTGACTCATCAGTATTCAGGGCATTCACGCTCTCGCTCTCTGCAATAAACGAGGCTGATTATCAGTGAAGTTGGGTTACACTCTGCATACCTCCCCGTCTGCTTTTCTCACTCGTAGTAACACTTCTCCTCTTTCTGTCGCCAGCATTGTTTGATCGGCTCCTCGTCTTTGAGAAAACAGCTGCTGTTAACACTCAGGGAAACACGTTAAGATGCTTCACCTGAACACAAACAGCATCACTGAGGAGATTATTCATGCTTTTTATTAGAGACCGATAACTGTTTTTTAAAAGCAAGACTGATAACCCATAACTTTCAGCTCCTAGAGGCTGATACCGATAACTGATAACACATATGGGTCAATGAGGTGACGTCCCCTTTTTTGTGTCCTAGTACAATATTTCCTTCCATCATGAATTGAGTATTTCATCACATGTATTTCTTTATTCTATGAAACCTGTGTTATTTGAACACATCTTTAAACTATTAAAATATAACATGTTTTTTTGTGTTTTGGTTCCTCAAACCCCCAAAATGTCAGGTGGTGCAACCGTCCTGACAAGTATCCACAGTAATTAAACTCTAAAAATTGAATGTCAGTTATTGTAAATGGAAATTAAAAATACAGTGGCATTATTTTATGCTTGAACCTTTTTAAATAAAACATTCTTTGCAAATAAAANACAACCAATGTAATAATGTGAAATGTTATTTTAACATCAAATTATTTATCTTATTCACAAATAAAAGAAATGAAACACACAAAATGAAAATGTATGAGTCACTACAGACACTTGAGAGATACTTGCCAATAATTTCACAAAGAAAAAATAACAGGAACATATAAATATATTTTCATATATTTGGTTGCACCACCTGACATTTTTGGGTGCTCAAATTAAAAATACTAAAAAATAATGAACCTAAAAACTTTGAAATGTTGGTCAACTACTGAAATCTGTTAGAAAACATAATTGTTCTCTCAGAAATATGTTTTTACCTGTGTGTAGAACTCAGGCCTGGAGACCGAAAGCGTCCGGACTCTCGCTCACAAACTCGGCGCCTCGGCTAAAAACCTCCAGAACTTCATCTCCGGCCGCCGTCGCAGCAGCCAATCAGAGAGCAGGACCTCTACACATTTATCTCCAAACTAAGCTGCTATGGACACATTTCCTCCTCCAACTCTGCTGCAGGAATTCAGTGATAGAGGCATCACTGCTGCAGCTGGAGAATCAAACTTGGCTTACAGCTTGTGTGTTTGTCCCAAAGGTGCTGAACTGACCTTTGCTCAGGGCTCATTGCAGTCCAGGCAAGTTTCCTTATTCAGCTGGAGAAAAACGATTTCTTTCTGCTTTTCTGCTTCTGTGCAGTGAAGGACTCTAACACTGAAACACGAGATGATTTCCTCTCAAACACAAACTGTTTCAGACCAAATTCTGCCACAGCAGCATTGTTCAGATTCTCTGCTCCAACTTAAAGATTTCTTTGGAATAAAAACCCAATGGCCCCGAACCGACGCAGGAAAAGTCGATATAACTCTGACACCGAGGCACTAAGCTGCGAGGAAGAGGAGGAAATGTACACTAAAGTATTAAAGAGGGGCTATTCTGCTTCCTCTCACTGTAAACATGAACTTAAACTAACAAAGCTGTATGTTCACACTGAGCATGTGCAGAGTATTATATGTGGTAGAAATCATGAGCTCGATGAGATCGAACTGATCCTAATGAGACTTGTTGAAATGATGATGTCATTACAGGATCTCCCAAGATCTTTACAAAACCATAAGGAGATTGTGAAACCGTCACCAGGTCTTTGTGGGTTTTTCATGAGAGATTTTTCAAGATTTTCACCAGATCTTTGTGCAACAGTCACAAAATCTCTCTGAGATTTCAACAAGATCTTGGCACAAGCATCAAAAGATCTTGAACAGTTTTTTACAAGATCTTTATGAAACTGTCTTAAGATCTTCACAGGATATTCAAGAGAGATTTTTTAAAACCACTAAAAGATATGAAACTGTCTTAAGATCTTCAAAAGATATCAAAGACGTAAAATTGTCTCGAGGTCTTTGTAAAACTTTTACAAAATCTTCACTAAGTCTTCACCAGAACTTTTCAGGATCTTTACCAAACGGTCACAAAATCTTTCTAGATTTTTGCAGAACCTGATAAAATGAATTCATCACATTTAAACACAAGATTTCTGCAAGATTTTTAGGATAACTGTCATGAGTTCTTTGCAAAACTCTTACGAATTCGTAACCAGATTTACAGAAGAACGTAAAAAAGCGGTTAAGAAATCAGAAGATTTTCTATTGATCTTCCCAAGACTTTCACTAGATTTTAATTAAACCGTTATGATATCTTTGAAAAAGAATCACAAGATTTCCACAAGATCTCTGCAAAACTGTGAGAGGATCTTTTTGAAGGGGTTTTCATGAGATTTTCAGAAGAGTAGCTGAAAGGATAACATCACATATATCTTCTAATTGGCCTTAAATAGTAACGTCTACCCAAAGCCCCGCCCCCCTGACAGGCCCCCGATGAACTGACCAATCAGAGTGAAGGAGGAGCTTAAACAAGGTGTTACAGTCAGGGTCTGAAATAAGACTTTGATAGAAAAACTACCTCCTACACAATCAGTTTTTTTCTGCCTTGTTTGGTTAATGAGAGTATTAACTTTTACGGACACGTTTCATTTCTGATCTCAAATCTTTGCTTTTACATGCAGCAGCTGATTCTTCCTCAAAGAAGGTCAAAAGTTGTGAATGATGCCACTTCAGTCGTGGTTATTTTCAGCAGAGTTCAAGTGTGAAATTACAAAAACATAAAGGACGAAGAAGTATCTCCAAACATCAGCAGACTTCTTTAACTTCTTTGCCCTGATATAAACCTGTTTTATCATCTCAGCTCATTAACAGTAAAGTTCGACTCTCACTGTGATATAATATTAAAGCTGTAAGCCTTAGAAACGTCTCCTCATGTCTTTATTCTGAGTCTCTTCACGCTCGTCTGTGAGCTCAGATATCGCTCGTTCACTCCGAGTGTTCGACTTCAGATAAGGAATCAATTCGTCTGGTTTTTCCTCCGGGAGAAGATAACGCTGAAAAGATGATTTATCATGTGTAAACTCAGCTGACAGAGTTTCATTTTAGGGTCAGAGAAGCTTTGTTTGTTTCAGATGAAGTGTTTTTAAAAATGCAGCAGATTTATGTCTCTGACTGTCGGCGTTTGGAGGTGGAGGCTTCGTTTCCACTCGAGGAGGCAGAGAGCGACAAATGCTGTTTGCTCGTCACTGATGAGGGATGGAATCTGTGAGTGTGTGTGTGTGTGTGTGAGTGTGTGAGTGTGTGTGTGTGTGTGACATAGTTTGCATGCGATCCAACAGCTGCTTTACGAGCTCCTCTCTCTCCTTCTTCCTCCTCTTCCTCCTGTTTTCTCCCCATCTTTGTTAGTGTGGTTATGATAGATGAGTGTATTATAAAGCCAGGACTTGAGGCGGGGGAAATCAATGCTCATTCCTCAGAGGTGTGTGAGTGTGAGTGTGTGTGTGCGTTAAAGTGTGTGTGAGTGTGTGTTTGCCACTTGGCTGTTTGTTAAGAGGTTTGGAGCTGGATACATTCATTGTTTTGGGAGCCAGGGGCTGCAGCTGAGCCGCTCTGTCTTGATCTGCTTTTCCTTTGACTCAGCAAACCTCGGCCAGGCCAGACACACACACACACACACACACACACACACACACACGTCAAGTAAGCACGCACCCACCCACTTATACACTCACACACTCACAGATCTGAAGAGTCCGTCCCACTCACATCACAGACGTTATACAACCCAGCAGAGAGTAATCTTCCTACCTGGGTGGCTCCTCTCCGCTCGGCTTCACTTTCAGGTGTTTAAGGTAATAAACGTCCACATCATTCTCATCCAGGTCGGGTAAGGTGAGCTGTAACCTTAGTGTGGGAGAGAGCCAATCACGGAGCTGTCCTGTCTGATTAACTCTGAAGCTCCGATCACAGTTTGAGGCTGGATTCAGTCAGAAAATCAGGTTTCTTTAAAAGTTTGTGCTTGTAAATGACCAAAGTAATGCGTCACGTCACAAAAAAAAGTCTCTTTTTTTCTCTTCCTGGTGTTTGAGAAACTCGATTTTAGCTGCTATCTCTTTAAGGCTCCTCCTTCTCTCTGATTGGCCAGTTCTCTGGGGGGCGGAGCTAAAGGCAGACCTCGGTGTTTGAGGCCAGTTAGGAGATCCTTATGTGATGACATCATAATTTCCCCAAGTCTCTTAAAGATGTAAAAATCTTGTCCAGATTTTCTGACAGTTGCATAAATTTTGCAAAAAATCTTATAAAGATCTTGTGACATTATTGACAACGATCTTGTTACGGTTTCATAAAGATCTGGTACAGATCTTGCAAAAATATTGTAAACATCTTGTAAAGATCCTTCGATTGTTTTGTAAAGATTTCTTAAAGATTAATCGACAGATTGTTCAAATCTTGCAATGATCTGGTTTGGATCCTGTGACAGTTTTGTAAACTTCTTGTAAAGATCCTCCGACACATTTTTGTTTTTTAATAAGATCTTGCGACATTTTTAACGTATTATCATGATCTTTTGACTGTTTTGTAAACAAGAAGATCTTATAATTTATTCTTGGAGATCAACCAACAGTTTGTTTGAATCTTATAATGATCTTGTGACACTTTTGTTAAAATCTTGCAAAGATCTTTTGACATTAAGATCTTGTCACAGTTTTTTTAAGATTCCATAAAGATCTGCCACAGATCTTGCAAAAATATTGTAAACATCTTGTGCATAAAGAAACAGAAACTCTCTGTTTTCACTCTTTCTTTACTTCTTTTCTGGGTGAGACGTTTTCAGTGTGGAACATCGCTCATAAATCGAACAAAATGTTTTCAGCCGTGTGTGAAAAGGAAAACAAAAGCAGAGCTAAAACTCCTCGTTTGGCCCTGAAGTGTCTGTGAAAACAAACATCATCTCTCACTCCTCCCTCGTCCTCCTCCGGCTCAGGAACAATCTGCAAAACAAGACGCAACAAGATGCAGGTTTAGAAACGTTAGACAGCAGCTGCTGTTTCATCAGACGAGACGGAAACGAGTGAAGAACGTGTGGAGCGTCTTCCTGAGCAGAGAGAGAGTATTTCCCTGCAGACGGAGGCTGAGAGGTGAAAAAGCTCCGAGCTGAGACAGACAGGAGCGTCTGATCCATCAGAGGACTTTAAAGAGGAGTCATGAGGAGCGATGGTGGCGCTGGAATTAGATTCTCCTCCTGCTCCTAAAGCCCATAATCTCTGTCTGACTGATGAGTGTTTCCTCTTATTCCACAGGAGCAGAAATGATTACAGGCAGTGAAATACATAAAAACACCCACAAACAAACATTAAGCCACCATACGACAGTTTAAGACGACTTGATATACAACCCAACGATTTTCAAATCCTGTATAATCTGTTTTCATTCTGATACACAACAAAGACAAGATATTTATTCTTCTTCAAACTGATAAACTTCATTGTTGAGCTTGGAAAAGGTTGATTTAAACAGGTGAGTGTCATGATTGGGTATAAAAGGAGCATCATCCCCAAAAGGCTCAGTCCTTCACAAGCAAAGATGGAGCCAGGTTCACCACTTTGTCAACAACTGCGTGAGCAAATAGTCCAACAGTTTAAGAACAATGTTTCTCAACTTTGTCCAACTGCAGGAATTGATGGATTTCATCATCTACAGCAGTGGTTCCCAAAGTGGGGGGTCGCAAGACATTGATAGGGGGTCATGGAGTGTGTCCCAAAATCAAAAACTATGAACAATTCATGAACATTTTATCCATTATTGTGAGAATAAAAGCAAAAGTTGGGGTTAAAGATAATATAAAATTATGCAAACAGAAAATGTTTTATCTGTTTTTCACATTTTTTTGTTCAAGTTTGATGCCGTGAACTCAGCAAAGTGCACATTAGTCGGTAAATTTTCTATCGATCAGTTAAATTAAGTATCCTCAGGAGGGTTTTGTTTGTTTTTGTCTGTTTTTGGATTGTCCCATTAGTGTTGTTTAGGGGGTCACCAGTCCCTAACGCTGCTATTTTGGGGGTCACAGGTGAAAAAGTTTGGGAACCCCTGTTCTACAGTCCATAATATCATCAAAAGATTCAGAGAATCTGGAGAAATCTCTGCACGTAAGCAGCAAGGCCCAAGACACTTTGTCTTTTTCAGGGACGTCCCTGATTATTTCAGTAAGACAAAAGCTGAGTTTCCATCACAGTTTTTCTCAAAATAAAGCGATATTCCTAATATATCAACAAAGTAAACTGCTGGAAGATGGACGCTCAAACCTGTTGCATGTAGGTTTCTATCTCCTCATAACATTCTGCATTCCTCTGTTGTTTGCTGTCTAGTATGGCTGTTATTTTTTTTCTCAAATAATTGCGAGAAAAGTCTCCGTCTCCTCCTCTGTCCAAACGTAGCGCCATGTTTACTCACAGAGAAGTGATCATGTGACCAGGTACGTCACGTCCTGTGACGTATAATTGAGGGAAAAGTGAATCCATTGTGCTTTTGCGATATATTTGAATGTCAAAACATCTAAAAAACCACCTCATGAAAGGGTAAAAACCTTTTAGCGATATTTAAGTTTTACCAGTTTCTTATGCTGCTATTTAAATTTTGTGCATATTCAAGAGAAATGGAAACGAACCTATAAACCAAGACACATTCTGCTCCTGTTACAACAGCGTGGCTCCGTAGTAGAAGAGTGCAGAGTGCACCCATTGAAAATGTTAAAGAATTCCAGCTCCAAGGAAAAGTGATGAAACACAGTGAAACATGAACCTGTCGATAAAGTTTATCAGTTTGAAGCATAAATATCTTTGTGGTGAATTGAATATGAGGTTGTAAGAAGACAAATGAAAATTTCCATTATTGCTGAATGTGTTTTGTATCAGAAAGACTCTGTCACAGACTCTTCTTTCAGATACAGCAGGCAGATGTTTTTCACTCATAGATTCACTTCACACCATCTGTCCAGCGCAGCGAGAGGCTAAATTAGAAACGAGCAGATCCACAGAGCGGAGCGTTTATGAGCTTTGGAGGAGAGTTTGCATCAGGGCAGAAACAGAGAACGATGGTCGTGAACAAAAACGCTGAAACGTTTGTGTTTGCAGGTTTAAAATCTGGAGTTTGAGGAATAGTTGAGCAGTTTGAGCTGAGTCTGAATCACCATGAAATGTGTGTTTTTCAGGTCTGGACGACTGTTTGCAGCAGTACGTGTGTGTGTTTGAGCGTGGAGGTGTGTGTGGCGAGCGGCTGCTGAGGATCAGCCACGCTGAGCTGGAGGAGCTGGGAGTTTCTCGTATCGGACACCAGGAGCTGATTCTGGAGGCCGTGGACCTGCTGTGTGCTCTGGTGAGTCCAGATCTTCATCATCAGCATCAGCAGCAGCATCATCACACCGTACGCTGCTGCAGCTGCTGATGTGTGTGTGTGTGTGTGTGTGTGCTGCTTGAATGCTCGGTGTNGGTCTCGGCCAAGGTTCTGGTTCTGACCTTGTAGAACTGGACCGGGGATGAACTGCTGCCGTCCGTGGCGGCGACGACGATGTTCCCCCCCCCCGTGAAGGCGATGTCGGCCAACGCCACGCGGCCTCTGAGCCGACACAGACTTTCGCTCGCCGTCAGCAGAGCGCCGCCCGGCTTCAGCAGCGACACGGTGACCAGCCCGCTCACCGTCACCGCCATCCAGCCCTCCATCGGCTTCCCGCCAAAAAGAGTCAGAGACGGCGAGAACTTCACCCGTGAAAACTTCTCCCCGAAGTTTGTGGAACCGGACTGAAGGAGAACAGAGGACGAGAAGATTCACAGGCTGCTGATGTGTGTGTGTGTGTGTGTGTGTGTGTGTGTGTGCGTGTGTGTGTGTGTGTGTGTGTGTGTGTGAGAGTGTGTGTGTGTGTGTGTGTGTGTGTGTGTGCGCGTGCGTGCGTGCGTGCGTGCGTGCGTGCACCATCTCCACGTGCAGCGCCAGCTTCACGCCGTTGTGCAGCCAGCTCAGCGCCACGATGGGGTCACCGTCCAGAGACGAGGACAGGACGCTCTCCCAGCTGTTCACCAGGTGATCGGACATCGACCAGCACTTGATCTGCCCATCGCCGTCAGCGGACATGGTGTCCGATACGAGAAACTCCCAGCTCCTCCAGCTCAGCGTGGCTGATCCTCAGCAGCCGCTCGCCACACACACCTCCACGCTCAAACACACACACGTACTGCTGCAAACAGTCGTCCAGACCTGAAAAACACACATTTCATGGTGATTCAGACTCAGCTCAAACTGCTCAACTATTC